>VZTH01004008.1:0-72564 GCA_013397815.1 Aleadryas rufinucha
GTCCCGAACCCCGACACTGGGACCCGGGGGACACCGCGGGGCACCGAGAGGCACCGGGAGTCGGGGGAGCCCGGGGCTGGAGCCGTCCTGGACACAGGGGCACAGTGCACACACACGCACCCGCCCACGGGCACACGCACACACCGACAGACGGGCACACGCGTGTGCGTCCCCGTACACAGGTGTGGGCACCCCGACCCACGGACACGCGTTGTGCACAAACACCCACACACACGCACCCCCGACCCACGGGCGCTGCCCTGCACACGCACAGCCACGCACTCACTCACTCACTCAGACACACGGCACCTGCCTGCCCGCACCCACGGTCACGCACACAGGACACACGTACCCATTCCCTCGTCCCCCCACCTCACGAACGTCCCCCCATCCTCGACCCTGTCCCGCTCCCCTTGCCCCGACCCCCGCCGTGCCCGTGTCCCCACGGGGCCGGCAGATGGTCCACGCGAGACGGCCCGGACCGGTCCCGCGGGGAGGTTCCGGGACGAAGCGGGGGGGACACCACCACCCCCTGACCGCCCGCGGGGCCGGCAGCCGGCCCGAGCAGCCCGTGGGCAGCGGACAGGGGTCCCCACGCAGCACCCGGAGGGCCCGGCCCGGCCCTCACCACGGGTTTATCCGCCGTCCCCCGGGTACTGCTCTTATGAGGTCGGGTTGCCCCGTGGGTGGGTGAGTCACGGGTGGGACTGTGGGTGCGCAAAGGCTCGTGGGGATGGGGGCAGGGCAGTGACCCCAGTGGGCACCGCCACGGAGCCCACAGAAGGGCAGAGCCGGGAGCACCCCACGGGTGGGAGCCCAGAGCCCCCCATCCCACTCAGCCCCACACCTGGGGCCTCCAGAGGGATGGGGCTTGTCCTCTCTGGACACTCCAAACAGGGTGAACTCCCCAGAGGGCGGCGGTCCCATGGGAGCCAGCACCGGTCCCACAGCGTGGGGCTCAGCCCCCCACCCCTCTGTAAGCCCTGGGCTGCGTCACTGAAACCCCCTCAAAAAACCCCCAGGAGTGCCGGGGTCCCGCTGCCCCCTGTGACCCGGCAGGGCAGCCAGGGTGCCCCTGGCCCCGGCCTCGCTCCTGGGTGCGCGTTCGGCTTTTCCTGTTTCAGGTCGGGCTGAGAAGCCGATGAGGAAACGAGGCGGCGTCACACGCGCCCTCCTGACACTGCGCCCCGCGAATGTGACCGGCGCCGTGAGGAGCCGGGACGGCGGCCGGGCCGAGCGAGGGGCTGAGGGCAGCGGCTCAGCCCCCCGGGAACGATGTTCTCCCGGAAGAAGCGGGAGCTCATAAAAACCCCCTCCATCTCCAAGAAGAGCCGGGCGGGAAGCCCCGTCCCACAGACCCTGCCGGTGAGTTTCACCCCCCCTACCCCTGGCACGGTGGGGGTTGTAGGGGCAACAGCACCCACGGAACTGCTGGGAAAAGCCACAGGGTGGCAATGGGGACCTGGATACGTCCAGCAGGTCTGCGAAAAGGAGGGAAACGAGAAAGAACCCTATTCACTGGGCTGGGGTGGGGGGAATTTTGCCCCAGATGAAGGGGACGGAGCAGCCGCCGAGGGAGGCGGGAGGGCAGGAAGGGACAGGGAGGAAATGGGGGGGCTGTAGCCGAGGGTTTGGGGAGGGCAGAGAGACTCCTAGACCTCCCTGGCGACTGAGGTTTCGGCCAGCCCCGGTGCCTCGGCTCTGCCAGATGTTTATTTATTTATTGACGTGTGGACCCCCCCCCGTGCCGGAGGGGCCAGGAGGAAACGCTGCCGGCCGGGGCTCCCCGGCTCACCCCGCACTGCCCGCCCCGCGCCTGCGCCCCAGTCCCGGTGTGTGGGGCCACACCGGGCTGGCACGATGCGGCCGACGGCGACCCGGAGCCTACCCGCGGCTCCCTAGCAGGGGACAGCCGTCCCCATCCCCGTCCCGACTCCCCGGGAGAGGGGCCTATGGGTGGCGGCCAGCGGGATGCTCGGCCGGGCTGCGGGCAGGAAAAGCTACAGCCCCTCGGCGGCGGCGGGCAGAGCCCACCCGCCCCAGCGCTCCCTGGACTCGCTGCCCCGCACGCCCGCCGTGAGGCTGACGGTACGGCCGGGGGCACCCCGGGGCGCCGGAGGGAGGGACGGGGGGCGCCGGGGCCGCTGCACCCTGGGAGGACCGAGACAGGGCTGGGGTGGCCCCAGGCATTTTGGGGTGGGGGCCTTTGTTCCCCTTGCAGCCCCGTGGTGGTCTGGCCCCCCGTGGGGCTGGGCTCCCCCGTTCGCCCTCGCCCGCGGAAGCCTCGTGCTCTGGGCGCTCCTTGTCTGCCCCGCCGGAGCCAAAAACACTTCCGGCAGCGCCCGGGCAGGGATGCTCAGACCCTGCGCGTTCGTGTCACACCGGGTGCCAGGGAGTCACTGGTGGGAGCTGCTGGGGGGGCTGGGGGGTTGCAGGGTCCCCTCCCCACGCCCAAGGACTCTTCGCTGGATGTGTGGCCCTCAAGCCATGCACAGCCCTGGACAGTGCCAGTACCAGCCCCTCCCTCGGTGCAATTTTACACCTAGAAAATTGGGGCTTCCTCCATCTGTAAAATACCTGCAAAGCCCCCAACAACAGCCTGGGAGGTGTCCCTGTCTCTTCCTCCTCCCCCAGCATGGGAGCAGCTGAAAAAGAGGAAGTGGTGTGCGGGCTGCATCCCGCTGCCATTTGGCTGTGCTGGGGTCCCCAGCCCCCTGGGACAGGCAGCCCCATCACGGTGGGTGCTGGGGTGGACAAGCAGTGTCACCCACACGGTCACTGTGTGCCCCTCATGACAAACACGGACCCAGAGGGGCTGGCAGGAACTGCTGGGGGCAGCCAGGCAAGCGCCCAGACCCTGCCCACTCTCCCAAGACGGTCCCCGAAGGTGATCCCTACCCGGGGAAACTGAGGCACGACACAGCTGCAGGGTCTGGCACCAGCCCCCCAAGGCAACAGCTCCCCAGGCTGGTGGCGTGGTGCGTCCTGGGGTGCTTCCCTCTCCGGGGTCCCCACCCTGCTGGTTGTGCCCTCACACTCATCCTTGCTTCCCAGGACCTCTCCCGCAAGGATTGCCTGGAGGCGCCGGGCTCCAGCCTGGGGGAGCTGCCCCCGGCCAGCGCCAAGCTCAGCAGCAGCCCCAGCGCCGTGGGCACCCTGAAGCGCCCCACCAGCCTGAGCCGCCATGCCAGCGCCGCCGGCTTCCCCCTGCCCGCGGCCCCCCGCGCCGTGCCCAAGGGCCACAAGACCCCCACGTCCTACAGCCCCATGGAGGGCGGGGAGAGTCCCTTCATCGACCCCGAGGACATCTCCCAGATGCTGGCGGACGTCGCCCGCTTCGCCGATGCCCTGGAGAAACTGCGGGACGTGGTGCTGCGCGATGGTGAGTGCCCACCCCGCGCCGAACGCCTGCATCGCAGCACCCCGGGACTGACCCACCCGTGGGTGGGGGTCTCTGCCTGGGCCAGAGGGCACCAGGACCCCCGGGGGGCCGTGCAGCCGCAGCCGGAGGTGGTGGGTGAGCGGTGGGTGGCTGCTGGAGCTCGGGGCCAGGATAACGCGGCTTCCTGCCGCGAGCTATTTTCATCCGCCCGTTTTCCTGTTTACAGCGCGGCCGTGCCAGCCGCCTGCCAGGGCCCCCCGACCCCCGCGGGGTGCCGGGCACGGCCCCCCAGCCCACCAGGGCGGCCAGCAGGATGGGGCTGGGTGGTGTGCAGGCTCATGGGCAGCTCTCCTTGCCCGAGGGGACACAGGGAGTGCATTGAACCCGTGGTCTGGGGGCGTGTGACACCATGTTGTCAGTCCCGGTTATGCAGAAACCCCTTTCTGACCCCAAGATGGGGGCTGGGGTGGGGAGGGGGCTTTGCCTGGCTGGGCGGTGGGTGCTGATCCCTCATCCCAGCGCTTCTCTGAGGGAGGTTCCTCACTTCCCAAGCAGGATGTCAGTCCCCAGCCCTCGTCCTGCACTGGGGGGCCCTGACCAGACCCCTGGGCTGGCAAATGGAGCCCAGAGAGGGGAGGGTCCCGGGGGAAAGCTGTGGGATGCAGCAAGCCTGGCTGGACCAGGCACATCCCTCCCGGCTGGGAGCGTCCATCCGGCGAGCGGGAGGGAAGGAAATGGAGGAAATTCCCAAACTGCTTTCAAGGGAAAAAGTTACTACGGAGGAAAAAATGCCTCAAAGGTCAGGCTGCCCCCTGGCCAACACCAAGCTGGGCAGGAGACACACGGCCATGGGTGTGGGGAGGTGCTGGGCAAGCAGGATGTGGCCGTGCCAGTCCTGGGCAGCCCCGAGGCCAGGGGGATTTGCTGCATGGTCTGGGAGATGGCAGGTCCGTGCCTGGGATGTGGCTGGGAGGTAAACAGGGCAGGGACAGGGATGCAGAGCAGAGAGACGGGGCAGGGACAGGGATACAGGGCAGGGACATGGGACAGGGATGCAGCATCTCAGCCCCCCTCTCTTGCAGACCCCAAGGAGCCCCAGCGGCCGCTGGCCCACGAGTGCCTGGGTGAAACCCTGCGCATCCTGCGCCAGGTCATCAGCAAGTACCCACTGCTCAACACCCTGGAGACCCTGACGGCCGCTGGGACCCTCATCTCGAAAGTCAAGGGTGAGACAGTGGGGCTGGGAGCTCTGTCCCACCCCCCTCCTGCCCCTCAGTGGGATGGGGGGATTGGGGAGCCCACGGAGGGGCTGCCAGGAGTGGAGCTGCCCCATGGACCGGCAGAGAGAGTAAAAGCGTCGTCTGCCTCTTGCTGTGGTTCAGCTTTAAGGATGATGTAGTGTCAGAAATGACAGATCCTGCCTGGGGGTTTCCAGGCACAGCCGCAGGAAAAACACGGAAATAATCGGATGCTGCTCCTGGCAGCCTCTCGTGTTTATGGAGCGGGGTCTGGGAGGTCAGATCCCAGCTGGGCACCACCTCCCGCCGCTGTCACCCACGGGAAGGGGGCGGCTGCACCTACCAGAGGCACAGCACAACCTTCTGAGTCACCCACGGCTTCCTGGACACCGAGCAGGAACCGCAGGGTACAGGAAGCTCATGACGGGTGGCAGGAGGGCTGCCATGGGGCTGGTCCCACACAGGGATGGGAGGGAATGGGCTTGGAGCAGACCCCAGCCCCACCCCAAGGAGCTGACCTGGCGTCTGCCCAGGAGCCCTGGCCGCTGGTGTCCTGTGGCGTGGGAGCCTGCCAAGCGCTGTTGGCCCCAGTTCCTGCTGCTGGTGGTGGTTCCTCTTTTGGCTGCGGGCAAGAGCCCTCCTGGAGGAGTTCATCCTGCTTGGAGAGGGGTCTGGAGGAGCCATGAGGCAGGGCAGGCAGTGGAACAGGTCCAGCAGCAGTTTTCCAGCAGCTCTGAGTAACGGGAATAAACAGAAACACGAGCCAAGGGATGCTGTCAGGGAAGTCAGTCCTGGGAAGAAGGAGGGGGAAAGTGCTGCACTGGAAAAATCCATCATCCATAGGGATGATCCTTCCCACTGCTCCCTTGACTCACCCCAGCCCCTTCCCCAGCCCCAAAGCCCCCCCTGATACCAGCATGAGCTGGCAGGTTTTTCTGCTGAGGCAAGGACAGGTGCTTGTGGCAACAGGGCTCCCACATTTTCTCATCTCCAGGCTTCCACTATGAATCCAACAATGAGGCGGACAAGCGGGAGTTCGAGAAGGCCGTGGAGACCATCGCCGTGTCCTTCAGCAGCACGTAAGGGAGTTTGGGCAGCCATCCCCCGGAGGCAGCCCGTGTCACTGTCCCTGTGCTGAGCCCAGCCGTGCTCGTCTCCCCACAGGGTGTCCGAGTTCCTCATGGGGGAGGTGGACAGCAGCACCATCCTCTCCATCCCACCCAGCGACCAGAACCAGGTGAGTGGTGCCTGGATACCTGGATGCTCCCACCACATGGGGCTCAGGATCACGCAGGGCTCTGGCTGCTCCCCTCAGCTCTGGTGTGAGCCCAGAGCAGGATGTTGCTCCAGTGACAGTCCCGTCAGCTCCTGGGCACAGCTGAGGTCCAGCAGCGGCCAAAAGGCTCCAGCAGCTCCGGCTTCCATCCAGCTGCTCCCCCTCCTCTTGGCTGACCAGTCCCTTTTCTTTCCCAATTCCCAAAGTCCATGGAGAGCCTCTACGGGGGGATCCCTGGGCCTGGAGGAGACGGTGTGCCCTCGGGCATGGACAGCTGTGACACAAGTAAGCAGCGTGAGTCTGGGTGAGGGTTTGGGGTCTGTGCAGGAACCGGCGCCTTCCCCATCGTCGCTGCCATCCTGAGCCACACGTGGCCCCTCAGCTGGGAAAAGGCAGCAGAGCTGGTGGCACCGGGGCTGGCACGGAGCTGGGGGGGCTTGCACTGGAAGCTCACGGAGTGTCCGTCCCACCACAGCCCGTCCTCCGGCCGAGGAGGTGGACGTGATGCTGCAGCGCTGTGAGGGCGGCGTGGACGCTGCCCTCCAGTACGCCAAAACCATCTCCAAGTACATGAAGGACCTGATCGGATACCTGGAGAAAAGGACCACACTGGGTGAGTGGGGAGACAGCAGGTGGGTCCCTTCTGGAGCAGGGCTGAGCCACGGGACAGGTTGAGGTCCCTCCTGGGGGAGGCTGACACTGCCAGGGCAGTGGGAACCTCACTCCTCAAGTTCCTGATTTATTTTTCAAAAGGAGGTTGGGTTCCATCAGGGAAATCCCGGTGCCTCATGTGTCTTTTCACTTCCAACCTTTTCCTTCCAGAGATGGAGTTTGCCAAAGGGCTCCAGAAGATGGCAAACAGCTGCAAGCAAACCATCAGCCAGGAGGTAAGTCCCCAGGTCCCTGAAGCCCCCAGTGCCAGGCTGGATCGGGAGCCAGCCACCGTGGAGAGCCCATTCCATGTGCCCTAGCTCAGGAGAACATGGGGGCAGTTCTCCAGAACTCTGCTTGGAGAAATTCAGGACGGGGCTTTTACCAGCAGCAGTCACCAGCCTCACCTTGCCTCTGGCTCTTCCTTCCCGAAGGAAACATCTCCTTGGGCTCACGCTGGGTGCTGGGGCTCAGGGAGACGTGTTTTCCCTCTCCCCAGACCAACATGCCGTTCCTGTCCATCTACCTGCTGGCCTTGGAGCAGGACATGGAGCATGGGACCTCGGTTCTGCAGGGAGCCAACACCCTGCAGCACCAAACCTTCCTCCAGGTGAGGGGACAGAAGGTCCTTCCAGGGCTGGAGGTCCTGGCGTTGCAGAGGTGGCTCTTCCTTAGCTCAGTCCAGAGGGACCCTGCATCCAGCACCTCCCAGGCTGTGGATTTCCATCCCTGGCACAAACCAGTGCCTGTGACCTGTCCCGGGAGTGGCAGTGACCACCACGGGGCACTTCTCCTTGCAAAGTCTTGGTGGGGGCAGAGCAGGAGTGCTCAGCTCAGGGCATCACGGGGCTGTTCCCCCCTCCCTCCCCATGCAGCCACTGACGGTGAGACGCCTGGAACACGAGAAGCGCAGGAAGGAGATCAAGGAGCAGTGGCACCGGGCACAGAGGAAACTGGTGAGTGACTGGGTTTGTGTTCCCAATCCCAGCCTGGAGCAACCTGTGACATGTCCTCTGAGCACGCTGGGCACCCTGCCCCTCTCCGGTGGCGTTGGGTGCCTCTGCTGTGCTGGGGGACCCCGGCAGGAGCTGGTGACCCCCTTGCTGGGCTCCATCCTCACCCTGGCTCTCCCTGGCAGCAAGAGGCGGAGGGGAACCTGCGCAAGGCCAAGCAGACGTACATGCAGCGCAGCGAGGAGCACGACAAGGCCAAGTACATGGCAGTGAAAGCAGAGGAGGAGCAGCAAAACACGACCAGCAGCATCACCACCAAAACCTTGGACAAGAAGAGGCGGCTGGAAGAGGAAGCCAAGAACAAGGTGACAGCTCTGGAGGGGCCTCCTCGCTCCTGCTGTCCCCTGAGCCGTGTGGAGCGAACTGAGCCCCCCCAGATCCTCAGGAATGCCCAGACAAACGGTGCAAGGGGCTGTTCTTATTCTCCTCACCTCTGAGCTGTCCCCATGCCTTACCCTCCCAACTCCCAGGCAGAAGAGGCCATGGCCACGTACCGCACCTGTGTGGCCGATGCCAACACGCAGAAGCAGGAGCTGGAGGACACCAAGGTGAACTCCCTGCGGCAGATCCACGAAGTGATCAAACAGACTGACCAGGTCATCAAGTCGGTGAGTGGGGCTGGGTTGGGGTGTCCCCAGGGTAGGAAGTGGCTGTGCCCTGCTCTGGAGGGCTCAGAGCTGCCTCCCAGCAGAGCTGGCTGAGCTGCCCCTGTTCCAGAGGGGGTTTGGGTGGATGCAGAGCTCCCCTCTCCGTCATGCTCAGAAAAGCATCACTTTGTGCTCCTGATTTCCCACCTAACCTGGCGCTCCTCACGTGCCAGCCCCCCAAGCTCACACCTATCCCTCTCCACGTCACTTTTAGGCCACCATCTCCTTCTACCAGCTCATGCACATGCAGACGGCGCCGCTGCCCGTGAACTTCCAGACGCTGTGCGAGAGCAGCAAGCTGTACGACCCGGGCCAGCAGTACGCCTCCCACGTCCGGCAGCTGCAGCGCGGCGACGAGCCCGACGTCCAGTACGACTTCGAGCCCTACGTGTCCCACAACGCCTGGTAAGGGAGGAGAGGGTTCGTTCCCGGGTAGCGCCCCGGCTCAGCCATGTTCACTTCGTTATCTCCTGCCACCCACGCTCTCCTGCAAGAGGCAGGATGCTTTCAGCATTCCCAGCTCCTGCTGGGAACGCTGAGGCTGGACCAGCTGGGAATTGCCCTCTCATCCTTCAATGGCTGTTGAGTATTTAAGAGACTGTGATTCCTGAGAGTGGTGGATGGCAGCCATGGATGAGGTTCCCAAGTGTCCTTCTCTCCCATCCACCTTCCCTTTCCCCCCCTCCAGGTCTCCCTTCACTCGGGCACGGAAGGGCAGCTTCAATGCCAGTGAGTTCTCCTCGAGTGCCGAGGGGGCTGGGGCCGGCTCGGAGGGAGCAGCAGGAGCCAAGGAGTCACCAAGCGGGGCCAGAGCGGCCGAGCGGAGAGGTGAGCCTGGAGCCCCAAAATTCTCCATCACATGCCCCACATCCCCCCAGGCAGGAGCAGAGTGGGACCCCTGGGGTACCGGGGGCTTTGCTGGCAGCAGCAGGATGGGCTGGGAGCCTCCCAGCCTGGATTTCCTGAAGGACACTAAATCAGATCTGTGCCATTTTGCTCCCTAACAAACCATTGTCCATCTTGCCATCTCCCCTTGCTGGGTGTCAGTGGAGGCACCAAACCCCACCAGCAGCTTTCCCCGAGTCATCCCAGTTTCTCCCAGCATCCAGGCTGTTCTCCAGCCATTCCCTCCTGAACACAGAGAGCAATCCCAACGGACTGTGTGTTCTCTCTGCAGGTGGGAGGGGACACCAGGTCCATAAATCCTGGCCAACCTCTGTCGCTGATGCTGACAGCAGCCTGGATTCCAATGCAGGTAGATATGGGAACAGCCCAGGAGCCCCTCCCAGCACAGCCAGTCTAAACCCAGAGCTTCCCAGTTAGGCAGGACCGTCCCCTGCTTTACCTGCCTTGTTAGAACACTGTTATAAATGACTGTGCTGATCCCAGTCTCCAGTGGGACAGGGTGGGATTTGATGGGATGGGCTGAGCTCTCAGAAGAGCAGCAGCTTTGCAGGTGATTCACTGCTCTGTGGGTTTTCCTTGGACAGGTGAATTTGGCCACAAGTTCCAGCGGCTGTCATCCAGCGGCACCGCGTCCTCTAGTGAGGAGCTGGAGGAGAAGGACGGGACCACCACCCCCTTTGAGCAGAGTAGGTGACAGGGTGGGAGGTGACAGTGCTGCTGCCACACTCCCCACCGCAGCCGAGCTGCCTGGGGGCTGCTTTTCCCAAATCTGGTCGTTCTGGAGGCAAACCCAACAGCTGCTGGAAGTTCCTGTGGTTCCAGCAGCGCTGCCTTTCCCGAGGGATGAGCCCTGCTCAGACCGGTGACGGTGACAGTCCTGCTCAAGCTGTGCCTGGACTCACATTTCCTTTTCCTTAGGCATCAATGGGATCACCCCGGAGCTGGCAGCTCCCACGGGGCCCTTCCGGAATGTTGGCTTGTCCAAGGCTGCCCAGACCCATCGGCTGAGGAAGCTCCGTGCCCCTTCCAAATGTCGGGAGTGCAACAGCTACGTGTACTTCCAGGGAGCCGAGTGTGAGGAGGTGAGCTGGAGGTGGAACCCAGCTCTGACCAGGGTCAGGAGGGCATTTCTCCTGTGGGGAGGGTTCCAGGTGGAAAACGGTGCTTTCCCTTGGTCCTGCAGCATGCCCAAGGCATTTTTCCTGTCTCCCACCATGCTCCGAGCGGTGCCTGGTGTCTCTCTGGCTGCCCCTCACCTCCACGTGTTCCCCTCTCTCTTCCAGTGCTACCTGGCCTGCCACAAGAAGTGCCTGGAGACCTTGGCCATCCAGTGTGGGCACAAGAAGCTCCAAGGGAAGCTGCAGCTCTTCGGGCAGGATTTCACGAAGGCGTCTCAGGGCAGCCCGGATGGGATCCCCTTCATCGTCAAGAAATGCATTTCGGAGATCGAGAAGCGGGCCCTGAAAACCAAGGTGAGTCACACTCCCCTCTCCTCCTCCTCCTCCTCAGCTGGCTGAGCCACAGACCTTTGGAAGGATCCACTGGAAAACCAACAGGCTCCGTTTCAGATTTCCACAGGGCTGGGAGCCAGGGATGAGCTTGGCCCAGATGCCCCAAACCCTGCCTTTGGAAACTCACCTCTCCTGCCTCCTGCTTTCCTGTGAAGCAGGAATGACTGAGCTGGAAGGAGATATCCCAAAATGACTTCCCAGAGGGATTTCCCACCCCAAAAGGAGAGGGTGGGAGCACACAACTCACTGTCCCATGTGAACGTGAAGAGGAACCTCTCCCCACATTTCAGCTCTGCTCTTCTCTCTTTCACAGGGCATCTACCGAGTTAATGGTGTCAAGACCCGTGTGGAGAAGCTTTGCCAGGCCTTTGAGAATGGGAAGGAGCTGGTGGAGCTGTCCCAGGCCTCCCCCCATGACATCAGCAATGTCCTGAAGCTCTACCTGAGACAGGTGAGGAGCTGGTGGTGGGAAGGAGGGGAGGTGGCCAGAGGAACCAACCTGGCAGGAGAAATTCTGCACAAATTGGGCTCAGTGACTGGGTGGGCGGGGAGGGGGGGGGGTTGGCCTTGGAGATGGGGCCACAGTGACCCCTCCCAGCTCATCCCACACGGCGTCACTGCGGTCACAGCCGCACGACAGCGACGTGCCCAAGCTCCGAAAAAGGAACGCTCCTCCCCTTCCAATTGGGGAACTGGCCACCCAAAAAGGGAAGGGGCCAGCAAAGGTCACCCTGCACGGGCTGAGTCACGTCCCCATGGGGTGGGCTCTGCCCCTGGAGTCGAACTGGGGTGGGCTTAGCGGGGTCTCTGCCCCTTGGATCACCCTGGGGAGGGCTGAGCAGGGTCTCTGCCCCTCGGGTTGGCTCAGTGGGGTCTCTGCCCCTCGGGCCACCCCAGGGTGGGCTCAGCCCCAGCCCCCCCCGCCCCGTACCCAAACTGCCGTTGCAAACAGCATCACCCACATCCTCCCACAGCCTCCACCGCAAGGCAGGAGCGCAGCGGAAGCTCCTTCTCCCTCGCAGGCAGCCGTGGATTAACTCTTTGTGCTGCCTTTTTCTGTAACCCCTCCGGAAGGGCAGCTCTGTGTTACTTCACAGGGGAAGCCATGTCCTGGGGCTCCTGCACATCAGGAGTCTGAGTTGCCTCCATGGTTTCTCCAAAGAAAAGCAGAATGGAATGAGAGGGGGAAATCGGTGCTGAGCCCCAGCCTGACCCCTTGCTGCAGAGCAATGGGTTAAAGTCCTTCCATAAAGGGGTGGATGGAGGGAACCTGCTCTGCTCTGCTCTGCTGTGCCCAAAACATCCGTTTAAGCCACTCTGAAAACATCCCCAGCCATGTGGAACACCCAGCAGTGAACACTGGGTTCACAGTTTGAGTGAAGCTCCTTCTGCTTCACACAAACTTCAAAGCGGAGCTTCCCCCGCCGCAGCCCCACCTCTGCCGCGGGCTGTGCCCTGCACATCCTGTGCCCTTCACATCCTGCCTCCCCCGCCCAGAACAACCCATCCCTGTCCTCTTCCCAGCCACCCCCCTGTCCGCTGGGGAACCTGCAGCTGGGCCCACCCCAGACTGGGATTTTCCAGGAAAGAAAGGGAATCCCTGCGCCTCGAGCCAGCAGGGAGCACCCGCGAGTGGATCAAACGCTGCTTGAGGCTTGAACTTCACAAGTGCAACGAGGCTGGATTGACACGCCCCAGGAGATGGATAAATAAATATCACCTCTGGGGAGAGGTTTGCAGCACTGCAGGTCACAGACTCATGCAATCCTGAAATGGAAGGGGTGTTAAAAGTGCTCCAAGCCCTCTCCAAGCTGGCCTTCAGCACTTCCAGGGATGTTTCCTCACTGTAGAAATGCCCCAGGTGTCCCCAGCTTGGCACAGGCCCGGGTGTGATGGAGGTGGGGGCTGCTCCCAGGACTGGGATCATCTCTTCTCTTCTCCCTGCAGCTGCCGGAGCCCCTCATGCCCTTCCGGCTGTACAACGAGCTGATGGGGCTGGCCAAGGAGAGCCTGCAGGGCGGCGAGGCCAAGGGCCGGAGCGGGAAGGGCGGCCCCGAGCTGGTGGACAGAGGAGCCGACACTGACCAGGTGGTGCTGACCCTGGTGTCGAAGCTGAGGGAGCTGCTGAAGGAGCTCCCCAGCGAGAACATGGCCACGCTCCAGTACCTCCTGCAGCACCTGAGGAGGTGAGAGGGGCATGGCCAGAGCCCGTGTGGCCGCTGGGCACCTTCCCTTTCTCCCCCGGGGTGGGGAGGTGAGCGCAGCCTCCTCACTGGAGTCAGGAGGAAGGTCCATGGTTGCAGCTGCTTCTCTCCCCCTCCTGAGGCTCAGGTGCTCCAGCCCAGCATCTCCCCCAGCCCTGCCCATCCACCCCTCTCCCTCCTTGCCCTCACAAGCTGTTCCTCTCCCTCCCACCCAGGATCATGGAAGTGGAAGAGGACAACAAGATGACCTCCGGCAACCTGGGCATCGTCTTCGGGCCAACGCTGATGCGCCCCAGGCCCACGGATGCCACCATTTCCTTGTCCTCACTGGTGGATTACCCCCACCAAGCTCGGATCATCGAGGCACTCATCATCTTCTACCCCACCATCTTCGAGCACAAGGACGTGGCACCGGCCGAGCCGGGCAGACGCGGCTCAGGCGCCACGGAGGAGGTGGCCAGCGGTGCTGAGCGGGTAGGAATCGCCAGGGAGGGGGGACCCTCAGGGGATGCTCCATGAACCTTCTCTGGAGTCACCTCCCAGGGAATGAGAACTCTCCTCCGTGCCCTCACCACCGTCCCTGTTCCCCTCCCAGGCCCAGGCAGGCTCCCAGCCCGTGGGTTCCCTTGGCACCAGCCCCCACCTGGAGCTGCCTTCGGAGAAGGGGAATTTGGCTTTCAGCGCCGACTCACTCGCAGGTCAGTGAGAGGCACTGGGGGTTCCTGGCGGGCACAGGTCCCGTGGGAGGCACTGGGGGGACACACAGACCCTTCCCCCTGCCCCAGGGACCCCGGCTTTGCTGCTGACGCCGCGGTGCTGGGCTGGAGGGTGGCACAGAACTCCTCTGTCCCCCAGAGTCCGGCGACCGCTCCGTGGACTCCGACTCGGAGCTGGAGGACGGCGGGGAGCCACAGACACACCTGAGCAAGCAGGGGAGCGAGACCAGCACAGAGGAGGTTCATTTCTGCGACGAGGGGAGCGAGGGGCCGTGGAGCCGGAGCTGCAGCGTGGGCCAGTCGGACGCGGAGGGCTCCGCTCCCCGCTGCTGCAGCCCTGGGGACGAGCAGAGTGACACAGAGGAACCCCCCGAGAGCCGCAGCCCTGCCACCCCCAGGGATGCCACAAACCAGCCCAGCACCCCTGGGGGCCATGGCAGCCACGAGCTGCAGCCACGGCTCATCTGAGCCACCGTGGACACTGGGATGGACAAAGGGGCAAATCCCAGAGGCTGCCCAGACAAAGGAAACTGGAATGTGGAGGGGTAGGAGGGACATGTGGCAGCCTGGGGGGGTTTGGTGTGTCAGCTGCAGGGGAGTCCTGGCTGATTCCTGGCTGGAGCTTTCACACAAAACCCCTGAGCCCCTCAGTGCCTGGCCAGGGAATGGGGTCACAGCCTGCCAGGACCCCTGGCTCAGCTGGGGCCATCAAGGACCTTCCCTGGGAGGGAGCTGAGGCTGGGCCTCCACTTGTTCAGGACTGGGAAGGAACCCAGGGCTGTGCTGTGCCTGTGCCAGGTGTTTTATTTTTGCCGAGCTCCTGAATCCCTGAATCCCACCCTGTGCTGCGAGATCGAGGTTGGATGAGTCAAAGGACCTGGTCATCCTTGATGGCCGAGGCTGCCAGGGTGACACAGGGACAATGACTCAAGATGGGCAGGAGGATGGCACCGCAGGGACAGACGGAGCTGGAGGCAGCACCCTGGGACAGGGACACAGCCGGAGCAGCGCTGGGGTTGGGATGAAGCCCCTGCACCATCTCACCCCGAGCCAGCCTTGGCTTTGGGGCTGTGCCATCTGCCAGGCTCTCAGGGAATGTCCCTCACTGACACCTGACTGGAGTCCAGGATGCATTTCCTGCCCCAAAACCTCAGCACTGTGTGGTTGTGGCCAGCTGATGGCATCTGCGTTGCTGCTTGGATTGACGGGCATTTGGATTGATGGGCATTTGGATTGATGGGCATTTCCCTCCTTGGCAGGAGCCATGCAAGGAGCAGCCACAGGCTGTGAGCAGCCTTAGGGCAGATTTGCCTGGCTGCAGGATCCTGAGCCCTGCTGAGCTCTCAGGGTTTGGTTGTACAGTCATTTCGTCTCCAAAAAGCTGCACTGCAAGTCCAGGACTAACCCCCTCTGCTCTTGGAGCTGGGCAAGGAGCAGGGCCCCGTGGGGAAGTGCCTCTTCCTCCTCCTCAGGGCCACCAGGGCCTGGATACAGCCCCAGCCCCAGCCAGTATAATCTTGAGCTTCCTTTTCTGCAAAGACATGAATCAACCCTTCAACGTGACTCCACTACCTCTGCTGGCAAAGGGTCTAAAGCCAAAGTGGTTTTGTTTTTTTAAAGCTATGAGACTTTCCTGCACTGAGGCACAGAGAAACAAGTAGAGTTTTAGCTTGGAATGAGCTGAGAGCCTTCTCCTTCCTTCTCCTGCTTGTGGGAGACAGACCAGGTGGTGGTGGAGGGCCTCAGACACCTTGGTACTGCAGAACCAGGCACTGGACGGGAGGTTTGAGCCCTCTGAAGTCGATGGAGAACCCATCTCAGCAAAGGTACATGAACCCAGGTTAACTCACAGGTTTGGAACTGAGCCAGGGAAGAGCTGGAGACCCCCAGGAGCTGTTCTGCCCTTCCAGCTCTTCCACAGGATAGTTGGATTTTTCCAGGGCAGCAGGAGGATGTGGGACTGCTGCTGCCACGGCGGTACCGCGTGCGTGTGAGGGAGGGTGAGGGTGATGAGGGCGAGTGTGAGTGAGAGAAGGGGCTAAAGCTGCGCTTGAGCTTCCCACGGCGGCAGCTCCCTCGTGGTTGTGTCGATTCCGTGTCTGTCCTGACAGGCCTGTGCTGCTGCCGCTGCGTTCACATTGACAAGCTTCCGAAAAAAACAATAAAACCAGCGTGTCCTGACCCGTGTTTGTCCTGGGGATCAGGGGCTTCCAGGCTCCCCCAGCTGCAGGAGGCCAAATCCAAGTGGTTTTGGCTGGAAAAGTGAAGTTTAAAGCCCCCCAGAGTCCTGGGATGGATTAAAATGAGCGTGAGTGGGGGTGATGAGCAACTCTCCCTCGCAGTGTCTGAACACCAGGGTCCCAAAGCAGGGGACAGAGGGCAGGAGATCAGGGAAGGAACGAGGTTAAGTCTGAACTGCAGCTTCCAAACTGCCCAGGGCAGCAGGTGAAGGCTCTGCAGGGCTCGGCCACGACGCAGAGTCCCCGCAGGAAGAGATTCCAAACGTAATGAAAAATACAGGAACTTGCAGAGTCTCGAGGCTTTGCCACAGGGAGAGGCTGAGCAACACCACAGCACTGAGGGGACAAACCTTTATTTCAAACCAGAGCCCATAAAACAGGGAAACAAAGGCCTTTCCCACTCATTTCCTCCCATCGCTTCAGGTCTCCGTGGCTGAGTCCTGGATGGGACTGAGGGGTTACCACAAAGTCCAAGCTGGAAGATGGAATGAGGCCCAGTGATGGGGCTGCAGAGAGGCAACGTGAGAAAAGGATCTCCTTGGCCATCTCTGAAGGGCAGCAATCTCTGAGTGCCTGTGAACTGCTGGTGGGAGTCACCCAGCTCCTCACACCTGGAAGAGAAGGAGGGATGGGAATCACCTCCAGCCCCCTGAGCTGACCCCGCTCCAGCTCCCTCTGAACACCCCAAATCCCGATGGGCATGGCCTGAGCAGAGGCACAGGTGACAGGGGAGCCTGGCCCTGCTCTCCCCAACAGCTCCCTCCACGAGCCATTTCAAACTCTGGGACATTTCCCTGGAAGCAGCTGCTTCACACTGACCTTGGAACCTCCCCTGGCACTGCCCAGAGCCCCCCCAAGCAGGGGGTCCCCTCATCCTTACCCACTGTGTCACTGCACCAGCCTGTAGGTGATGTACCTGCCCGCCGTCTCGCTGGGCCTGATGATCTTCACTACCTGCAATGCCAGCACAGAGCTCAGGAGGAAGAGGAGGAGACACTTTTCCTGCTCCAAGAGCTCCAAAATGCCCTCAAGGATCATTCCCTCCCTGCCCTGCCACAGGGAGCTGCTGCCTCAGCCTGCTCCTCTCACCTGGCCACGCTTTATCCCGAAGTACCGGGCCACGGGGTCCCCGGCCTGGATCCTGGGGAGTTGGTTCTCCCTCAGTTTGCTGTGCTGGGAGTCAAGGAGAAGCTCTGGACATGCCATGGGCTGCTGGCTGCTCATGAAACAGAGAAATGAACCCTGGCAGGAGGGGGTGTTTTCAGCCCAAATTTCATCACGCCCGAGCAGGAGGAAGGGACACCCAAAGGGAACCAAAGGGACACCCAAAGGATACTATCGGGCCAGCAGCTCCGTTACTTCCTCCTTTGTCATGACCACGTGCTCTGGCACCAGCTGTAAACAGAGAAGAGGCTGAGATGAGGCAGCAACTGGAGACAACGTTTGTGAGGTGAAAAGGACAACTGTGTCCCTCAGCCCAGCCAGAGATCCAGGAGGAGGACTCTGGGAGCAGCAGGAGCGCAGCCAGCACAAGGGAGGGACCACCCTGCCCCTGCTCACCTCATGCTCCGTGATGTTGATGAGAAGCTCCTGCTGCAGGAACTGCTCCAGGATGTATTTGGGAGCCATGTCGACCAGGGACTGGAAGGGAAAGGCCCATCAGAGGCAGCTGGGACAGCCCTGGCAGTGCTCTGAGCTGCTCCTCAGTGAGCACTTGGGAACACTGTGTGCTCACACGGACACAGCCAGGCCGGGAACGAGCACGTGGATCTCCTGGAACAAGGAAACATCCCCCCACCTCCCAACTGCTCGTGGGCCCTCGGCTGTGCCACTGCCAGCAGGACCAGCTGCTCTGGTTAAACACACCTGGGTGCTAAAAAAGAGCCTGTGCTAAGGCACAGCATTCTCCAGCAAAAGCTTTTATCTGGAGGGGAATTCGGGGCTTTTATTTACCCACAGCAGCGCTCAGAAACAGACAGGGAAAACCTTCATGGCCCCCCAGGAGCCCCGGGGTGGGACACGGCCCTGTCCCCACACACCTGCTTGGCCGAGGGGGTCATTCCCTGCTGCACCACGATGAGGGCCCGGGTGATGTTCTCCTCCTGCATGCGCTGGCAGTACATCTTGATCGTCTTGATCCCCACCTTGGGCTCCTCTGGGGAAAGGGCCAGACCGGGGGTCACCGAGAGCCCCCCGCGCTCTCACACCCCTCCCCGAGGGCTCAGCCAAACCCGGGGGAACTGAAAGTCCTCTGTGCTCCAAACCCCTCCTTGAGGGCACAGCCAGACCCGGGGTCACCGAGAGCCTCCCCATGTTCTGAACCCCGCCCGGGCCGGCGCTGCTCACCGGGGAAGAACACGAACATCTGATCGGTGGGATCATCGTTGTGAGCCACCAGCACGGTCAGGTCGGTGCGACGGGGGCGGCCCTCGCTGGGCTTGTCCCCGAACTGCGCCTTGAACTCCTCCAGCGTCTGGTCCAGCTCGTCCTGGGTCACCAGGTACCCGCGGTCGTGGCAGAGCTGCGGGAGCAGCACCGGGCTCGGGAACGCGTCCTCACCAGGCACGGCCGGGCGGACCGGCCTGGGCATCCCCTACCCCCGCCCTGCGGCCCTGCAGCACCTCCGGGGCTCCCCCCACGCCAGGCTCGGCCCTCCCGGCCCCTCCGTTCCCCCGGACCTGCATGATGGTCTTGCGGATCTTCCACAGCCGGTACGTCTCCTCCTCGTCGTCCATGTTTCCCGCTGAGGCCCCCGCGGGCTGCCCGCGCTGCCGCCTGCCCCGCGCGCACGCACAGGCGGTGCCTCAGCGCACACGGGGGCCTCAGCCGCGGCGGCTCCTGGNGCGCGGCCGCTGGGGGGAGGTGGCCCCCCGCGAGCTGCCCCCGCCGCTGGCTCCGGAGGGAACGGGCGTCTCTCTGCTGCCGCCGGGGTGGGTCTCTGGGTTGCTGCGGCTCGGTTCGGAGCCCGCGGCCGGTCGGGAGGGAATCGCCGCCAGAGGGGCCCGGCCCGAAGCACCTGATTCCACACCCCGCCCTTTGGTCTGTCCCGATAAACACCCCTGCGGCCACCCCGCCCACCCTGCCCTTCTATTGGTCACTGCCCCATCCATCNCGGCTGATGCGCCCGCCCCGCAGTGTGCCCAGGCGGACGACTGGCGCTCGGCCAGGGCCATCTACGACTTTCACGCCCTCGACATCGACGGCAACGACGTGTCCCTGGAGAAGTACCGGTAGGACGGAGGGGTCCGGGGTGGCGGAACGCGGCGCCGGGCGAGGTTGAGCCGCAGCGGTTCTTGCGTAACCCGCACGCCTCGGCCGGGCGGGTGAGGGGCCTTTGCCCGCGCCCTGCGGGGAAGGGCAGCTCATCCACCCCCCTCTGCAGGGGCGACGTCTGTATCATCACCAACGTGGCCTCCAAATGAGGGAAAACGGCGGTAAACTACACTCAGCTTGTCGATTTGCACGCCCGATACGCTGAGAGGGGTTTACGCATCCTGGGCTTTCCCTGCAACCAGTTCGGGAAGCAGGTACGCGGGGCGGGGGCGAGGGCTCCCTGGGGGTGTCAGGATGGCCCGGGGACCCTCACGGTCCCCGTGTGGCCCCTCAGGAGCCCGGGACCAACGCTCAGATCAAGGCATTTGCTGAGAACTACGGGGTGAAGTTCGACATGTACAGCAAGATCGATGTCAACGGGGATGATGCTCACCCCCTCTGGAAGTGGATGAAGGAGCAGCCCAAAGGGAGAGGCACCCTGGGCAAGTGAGTGTGGGAGGGGGAGCCCCGGGGACCCCCAGCCCTGCAGCCGGCAGCGAGGGCTTGGCTCAGGGCCTGGCTGGGGGTGAATGACCTGAGGAAGGGCTTTTCTGCCCAAAACTCACTCCTGCTTTTTCTCTCCTAGTGCAATAAAATGGAACTTCACCAAGGTAGGACACAGTTGCCTCCTCTGGGTTGCACCTCCCTCTGGGGAGCTGGGGGGTCCCTGAGGCAGGAGGGAGGCTCACACTGGGCTCTGCTCTGTGCCCTCACCCCGGGTGTCAGGGCAGGAGCATCCCAAGGGGTTCCTGTACCTGGAGACCCTTGGGAACCCCTGCCCCACCCCAGAGCAGAGCTGAGGGGGAAGCGAGTCTGTGGTGGCTACAGCTGCCACACCCCCACCAGCTCCCCTGGAGCCCTGGACGCACTCACCAGGCGTTGCCTCACTCCCACAGTTCCTCATTAACCGGGAAGGCCAAGTGGTGAAGAGGTACAGCCCGATGGAAGATCCCTATGTAAGTGCTGCTTCTGGGGAGGAGGGGAAGGCTGGGGATGTTCTCGGGGTACAACGCTCCCCTCTTGCCCGCAGGTGATCGAGAAGGACCTGCCTGACTACCTGTAGCTCCGCTCCGCTGTCCCCCTGCCCGTCCCGACCCCGCTGCCCGTGGAGCCTCCTCCAGCCCCATGACGGGCTGCCTCCAATCCAGCTCCTGGTGGGGCAGCCCCGACCCACGGCGTGCACCTGCTGGACGGAGGCTCCGGGGGCCGCGGCCGCCGCGGGCAGGAGCAGCCGGAGCCCCCTCACAGTAACTGGAATCCCCTCGCAATAAACACTTTAGGAATGAGCTGCTGTGTCCCTGGTGTGGGATGGAGCAGGGATGGGGCTGGGGCGGCTGCGCCGCTCCTGCTGAGAACCTGGAGCGCGTTGGGAAGCCAAGACCTTACGCAACTCTTGAGCCAGGCAGGGATAATCCTCACTGCTGAGGAGGAAGCGTAAATCCGGTGTGATCCGTGCTCCCGAGGGGCTCCCTGGGAAAAGGCAGAGCAGGGGAAGGCGTTTGTCCCCCTGAGATTCCCTCCTATCCCTCTGAGATCCCTCTTGTCCCCTCTGGGATCCCTCCTGTCCCCAGGAATCCTCCTGGCAGGGCAGGGCAGCAGAGGGGATGGGTCCAGCAGTGGTGCAAGCCCCGGCCAGGAAAAATTCCTGCAAAACAGAATCCAGGCGTGTTGGGACACAGCAAAATATCCCCCGCAGCCAGGGATGTGTCTGACCACAGCAAGCAGGATCCTCCTCCTCCTCCTTGGGGCAGCGTCCTGGTGATTGTGAAGGCACAGCCGTGCCCAGCCAAGCCCATGGGGGCTGGTGTCCCATCCTGGGCAGGGACAGCTCAGGTTCTGCTGTGCAGGGATGCTGCTGCACCTCTTCCCAGGGCCTGGGAAGTGCTGGATTTCCCCTTCACATCCACAGCCCCCTCAAGGAGTCTGTCCCCAGGAAGAATCCCAGGATCTTTGGGGTCCCCCAAGTCTGACACCCCTGCTGAGCCTCCAGCCCGGCACATCAGGGATGATGGGAGGATCCCGCTCTGGTTTAGGGATCACTCACTGGGGGTCACCCCATCCCACCTCCCAAGGGGTAATAGGGTCAGCAGTGCCTGGACGAGATGTCCCAGAGCTGTGGCAGCTCCTGCTAGGGAAACATGCTGGAACAGAGGCTCCTTTATCTGTGTTTTTCCAGCCAAGCCAGGAGGGAGCTGCCTCATCCAAGGCTGGTGCCCCAGCTGGATCCAGCCAGGATCCTCCTCTGCACAAGCAGTAGCCTCTCCCAGGGAGAGGGGGAGGCTTGGGACAACAGCCCTCAATGCCACCGAGTTGGTGACACAGGAGATACAAAATCCAGCTGGCCCAGAGGTTCCTGATCCAAGTCCCAGCTGGGCTCCTGGGGCAGGTTGGACAGACCGACAGACAGAGACAGAGCTGGGAGTTACAGAAATCTCACGTGTGGCTTCTGTTCCATTTTTACTGAGCAGAATGAAAAATTATCCTTCTGAGGCAAGTAGAAAATTCAGGAATTATTAGTCCAAGGCACATATTCTAAAAAAAAAATCTCTTTACATATGTACAACTTAATTATAAATATACATAGAAACAAAAGGCAAACGACAAGCGGATTACAAAGTGCCAACACAAAGGTGTCAGGGAAGAAAACAAGGACTCATTAAAAATACAATCAGTAGGACAACTGCAGAATAATTTAGTTTAAAAGATAACATTACATATTATTAACCCTGACAAAACATGGGATCGGGGCAGGGAAGGGATTCCTTGAAGGTGCTCTCTGTCTTTCCAGAGACCAGGGAGGAAGGATTGCATATATTTTAAAGTCAAGGTCAAAGCCACCAGGTAAGGCTCTGGTGACAGCAGAGGGTGCCCAGCAGGGAATTCCCCCTCACTATTCCTGAGTTTAAACCTCTTTGAGCTGGGTTTTCCCGGCGTCCTTTTCCCTCATTGCTGAGAATTCAGCCCCAAGCGAGCAGTGCTTTAAATAGGGGAGGGTGTGGAGAGGGGAAGCCTGGCTCTGCCTGGGTCCGGGGGAGGCTGCTGGGGTCGAGAGGAGCGGAGCTGGGGGAGAGCAGGAGCCCCCGGGGCAGCAGCAGGGCTTTGGGGGGACACAGGGGGCTCCCCCCATCTTTGGTGATCACTTTGAGGTAAGGAGGTGAAATGTGCCCCCGACTGCAGGGATTGAGCCTGGCCTGGTGCTGGGAGGGCAGTGCCAGCTGGGGAGGGGAGACAGGACAGGCCCCCAAAACAAAATTCAGGGACCAGAGTAGCCTCAAACTGAGCCCACTTGTGTGGCACCAGGGCAGGTCTGTGACCTCGGGGTGTCGGGGGTCAGCTCCCGCCACAGCCGGAGCACAACGCTCCGGACACGGACCCGGAGCAATTCCCAACACCGAACAGGGCCCTGGGCCAGTCCCCGGGCCCGGGGGGGACATGGGGGTGACAGTGTCTGCCCGGAGGAGGTGACAGCACCAGGCACTGTGAAGCTCTGGCCCCCTCAAGACTGACCTGTCAGGGCACAGGGGACCCCCCCTCCCCAGGGGCTCTCCGAGGAAGGGCCAGGTCAGCCAGGGATGGTCCCAGGCCTTTTCCCTGAAATCATCCCGGTGCCACTTTTGGGAAACGCCTGGATGCCCTCTGTTCTGGGGAGGAGGCAGCAGGGGGTGGGGCAGTGCTTTGCAAAGCAGCCTTTGTTCTTTGGTATCCGAGGGGGAGGATGCAGCAGGAGCAGCCAAACTGCAAATCCCGGGTGGTGACAGTGACACTGCACACCCCGAACAGTGACAATGACACTGCACACCCTGGGCAGTGACAATGACTCTGTGCACCCTGGGCAGTGACAATGACCAGCACACCCAGCCTGGGCTGCCCTGACCCAAAACCAGACCCCTGGACCGGGGTCCATGGCCCAGCCAAGGACAGTGGCAGGACCAGCGGGATGTCCAGGTGAAGGGACAGCATGTGACAGCAGGAAACTGGCCAAAGCACGTCTGGTCACGGCGACCCGGTGAGGTTAAAGTGCAGGACAGGGGACGTGTGTCCCTTCTGCTCTGGGGAATCCTGCTGGTCCTGGCGTGGCTGAGCTCTGACAGACTCAAGCTCTGTCGCCGTGGGGGTGCAGCCAGCTCTGGCCACTCCCACGGAGCTCAGGCAGCCCAAGGTCCCTTCCCGGGAAGGGCAGCTCAGGCAGTTTTGTGTCTCTCACTGCAGCTGCTCAGCCCTGCCAGAGGACACCTGAGCTCAGCATCTCCCAGCTCCTCTGGGACAACATTCCCTTCCCCTTCATCCCAGCCTGCCAGCACAGCCTCAGGGTCCACAGCAGGGCTGGGGCAGCCCAAGCTGGGGGCTGGGCTCTCACCCTTCCCTAACTGACCAGCACGTGGTCAGCGGATCATTCTGGAGCCTGGCCGTGGCCCTGCTGGGCTGGAGGGCTGGGGAAGGCTTGGACACTCAGTAGTCTGCAGGGGGTGGGCAAAGGAGGGGTTTCCCCTCAATCCCACTTGGGCACTGACCTGTGAGCAGGACTCGAGCCAGCAGAGCCCCTCGGCCCAGCGGGACCCGCTCAGCTCCCCCCGGGCACGTTCCATACAAACCTGTACATTGCCTGAATGAATATTACATATAAATAAAATTCACTTTAAGGAACTACAGGCTTTTTCTTCCCTCAAAACCAGAGCAGGGTCAGTCCAAACCAGCAGAAAAGTCAGGGCTCCTCAGCTCTCACCTCTGCACCAGAGGACACGGATCCACAGCGGCATTCCCAGCTGGCACTCAGAAGTCCGGGAAAGGCCCACTGAACTGGATCACGCTCTGGCGCTCCGGGGGGAGCAGGTTCTCCTGGGAGGGCCCATTGAACGTCCTCAGCATGTCCTCCAGGATCTCTCTAAAATTGATATTCCCGTCTTGCTGGAGAAAATCCTCCTGTGGCTGCTGCAGGGGGGCCGGGGGAGGCAGGGCGGGGGGCTCGTGCAGCGAGGGGCCGGGGGCTGCGCTGCCCTCCAGGCAGGGAGCGTGGCCGAAGCCAAAGGACAATCTGTGCTGCTGCTGCTGGGGCTGGGGCTGCAGGGTGGGCTCCGAGGAGAAGCAGAGCGCTCTGGCCTCCGGGTTCAACACCACGTCGGGAATGCTGTTGCTGGGAGGGCTGTAGGTCAAGTCCAGGATCTCGTCGTGGCACAGGGAGTGCCGGGGCAGGGGCAGCCCAGGCCCTGGCAGGTTGTGCAGTGGCAGGGAGAAGGGTGAGCTCTGCTCCTGGGCCTGGAGCAGCCGGCTGTGCTTCCTCTTCACGTTCTCGTCCATCTGCTTCAGCTCCTCCCGCACCCTGTGGACGCAGCTCTCGGGGATCTTTATCCCTGGGGGAGGAACAGATAATCAGTTCCCTGTGGCAGGACCTTTCACCCCCTGATACAGCAAAACCTTATCTCTCTGTCACATGGGGCTAAATCAGACTGGAATGATTTGCCATGTGATGAATGATGTCAGCTGAAAACCCCCTTAGCCAGCAATAAGTATCCTGTCTTGGTGTGAGAAAGTAAAATTAGTGACTGCAGAACACAAGCATTTTTACAACTATAAAAGACCACGATGACTTTCATGAAATCAGAAATCTCTTATACACTGAGTGTGTGGAGAGTTCTCCTTGATGACCAAAATGTTGGCATCGAGTTACTTCCTCAGGGGATTGAGAGAAATTAAGGAGATTCTTTGCACACTGCTATCATTCACTGGTAAGTGACACTGACTCCTAATTTATGCTGTTTCTTCACTAGCTGTAACACAGGTACCTTTATCTACTAATGGTGTTTCTTTTGTTTATCCTGTGTAGTAAGTGAATCTGTTTAAGTTTTATGTCTGTTTTCCTTGGCCAATTCCAATAAATAATTCATGTTGTAGTAGGCCTGATCAGTCCTTATTAAGAACTTGTGAGTGAGAGTGGGTTTTGGGGGTGCTGGCCACCACAATAAAGCTGCTGGCTACTGCCAGAAACCTGTCAAAGGCAGGGACTTGTCTAAGCCCTCCCCTCTCCATTTGTAACATCCCCACAACACTCTGGGAAGGGATTGGGGCACTGTGGGGACAGAGGGAAAGGGCAGCAGCACTGGGGGTGTTCAGGAGGATGCTGGGCCTGGCTCAGCCCCTCTGCCCCAACACACGGGCTCCCCTCCTTCCCACGGGGTCACCTCAGCGGTGGGTGCTTCCAGGCTGGAACACGTCCCTTTTAGGAAGGGAATCTTGATGCTGGGCAGCTGGACCCCTTCCCCCTGCTCCCCTTCCCCTTCCCAGCGCTTCACCCACCGACTTGTTTCTTCTTCTCCTTGGTCTTGAGGCGGACGATCTGCAGGTAGCTGCTGCTGGTGATGTCTGCCATGACGCCGGCGATCCTGCTCCACACGCGCAGCAGGGCCCCGCACAGCATGTAATAGTGCCTCAGGCGCATGCCCTGGAAGCATTCCTTCCCCTCCTGGATCAGCTTGCAGCTCTTGTTCCTTCAGGGACCATGGGAGAAAAGCATGGGAATTAGCACAGGTTCCTGGAGCCGTGTAGGGTCCACTTCCCCACTGCCATAGTTAGGGACCCCCGGGGTCTGGGCTGTGCCTGGGGAGGGAGGACGTGGCTTAATGGCTTTAAGCTGAAAGAGGGGAGATTTAAATTGGGTACTGGGAAGGAATTCCTCCCTGTGAAGGTGGGGAGGCCCTGGCACAGGTCACCCAGAGAAGCTGTGGCTGCCTCATCCCTGGAAGTGTTCAAGGCCAGGTTGGATGGACCAATCTGGGCTAGTGAAGGTGTCCCTGCCCATCCCTGCCATGGAGCTGGATGAGCTTCATTTAAGGTCCCTTCCAACCCAAACCATCCTGGGATTGTGTGGCAGGCTGGGGCTGCAGCTGCCTTACCACACGGCGTGGTTACAGTTCTTCAAGGAGAAGTGGTAGCTGCTCTCCCAGTGCTCCTTGGCTTCCTCGGGCAGCACCTGCAGCAGAACACTCAGCATTAGGAATCTTCCACTGTCCAGGATGCAGAAAATGTGAAATCCAGGGCTGGGAGTCAGGACACCTGGTGCTACCACCATCCCTGCCCACCCACAGCAGAGCCACGAGGAGCTGTAACAGGGTGACAGTGAGTGCCCTTCCAACCTCCCCCAGCCCCCAGCCCCCACGCTGGGGGCTGCAGGTCCCACCTACCCGCCGGTATTTCTTCTGCAGACTGTCCAGGCTCTCAGGCTGGCTTTGCTTCCCGATGTTTGGCTTGTAGAGGATGAAGTTCTTCCCACGGCTCTGCTCTGCCAGCAGACAGGTGTATTTGCTGCCTCGCACCTGTGGGGTACAGCTGACGGTCACAGGCACAGNTCCTGTCTTGGTGTGAGAAAGTAAAATTAGTGACTGCAGAACACAAGCATTTTTACAACTATAAAAGACCACGATGACTTTCATGAAATCAGAAATCTCTTATACACTGAGTGTGTGGAGAGTTCTCCTTGATGACCAAAATGTTGGCATCGAGTTACTTCCTCAGGGGATTGAGAGAAATTAAGGAGATTCTTTGCACACTGCTATCATTCACTGGTAAGTGACACTGACTCCTAATTTATGCTGTTTCTTCACTAGCTGTAACACAGGTACCTTTATCTACTAATGGTGTTTCTTTTGTTTATCCTGTGTAGTAAGTGAATCTGTTTAAGTTTTATGTCTGTTTTCCTTGGCCAATTCCAATAAATAATTCATGTTGTAGTAGGCCTGATCAGTCCTTATTAAGAACTTGTGAGTGAGAGTGGGTTTTGGGGGTGCTGGCCACCACAATAAAGCTGCTGGCTACTGCCAGAAACCTGTCAAAGGCAGGGACTTGTCTAAGCCCTCCCCTCTCCATTTGTAACATCCCCACAACACTCTGGGAAGGGATTGGGGCACTGTGGGGACAGAGGGAAAGGGCAGCAGCACTGGGGGTGTTCAGGAGGATGCTGGGCCTGGCTCAGCCCCTCTGCCCCAACACACGGGCTCCCCTCCTTCCCACGGGGTCACCTCAGCGGTGGGTGCTTCCAGGCTGGAACACGTCCCTTTTAGGAAGGGAATCTTGATGCTGGGCAGCTGGACCCCTTCCCCCTGCTCCCCTTCCCCTTCCCAGCGCTTCACCCACCGACTTGTTTCTTCTTCTCCTTGGTCTTGAGGCGGACGATCTGCAGGTAGCTGCTGCTGGTGATGTCTGCCATGACGCCGGCGATCCTGCTCCACACGCGCAGCAGGGCCCCGCACAGCATGTAATAGTGCCTCAGGCGCATGCCCTGGAAGCATTCCTTCCCCTCCTGGATCAGCTTGCAGCTCTTGTTCCTTCAGGGACCATGGGAGAAAAGCATGGGAATTAGCACAGGTTCCTGGAGCCGTGTAGGGTCCACTTCCCCACTGCCATAGTTAGGGACCCCCGGGGTCTGGGCTGTGCCTGGGGAGGGAGGACGTGGCTTAATGGCTTTAAGCTGAAAGAGGGGAGATTTAAATTGGGTACTGGGAAGGAATTCCTCCCTGTGAAGGTGGGGAGGCCCTGGCACAGGTCACCCAGAGAAGCTGTGGCTGCCTCATCCCTGGAAGTGTTCAAGGCCAGGTTGGATGGACCAATCTGGGCTAGTGAAGGTGTCCCTGCCCATCCCTGCCATGGAGCTGGATGAGCTTCATTTAAGGTCCCTTCCAACCCAAACCATCCTGGGATTGTGTGGCAGGCTGGGGCTGCAGCTGCCTTACCACACGGCGTGGTTACAGTTCTTCAAGGAGAAGTGGTAGCTGCTCTCCCAGTGCTCCTTGGCTTCCTCGGGCAGCACCTGCAGCAGAACACTCAGCATTAGGAATCTTCCACTGTCCAGGATGCAGAAAATGTGAAATCCAGGGCTGGGAGTCAGGACACCTGGTGCTACCACCATCCCTGCCCACCCACAGCAGAGCCACGAGGAGCTGTAACAGGGTGACAGTGAGTGCCCTTCCAACCTCCCCCAGCCCCCAGCCCCCACGCTGGGGGCTGCAGGTCCCACCTACCCGCCGGTATTTCTTCTGCAGACTGTCCAGGCTCTCAGGCTGGCTTTGCTTCCCGATGTTTGGCTTGTAGAGGATGAAGTTCTTCCCACGGCTCTGCTCTGCCAGCAGACAGGTGTATTTGCTGCCTCGCACCTGTGGGGTACAGCTGACGGTCACAGGCACAGCCTCCCTCCCCAGATTTCTCTAAACTAATCCCTTCCTTCCAGGATGGAGGTCCTTGGAGGTATTTCATACAACCGTGGCAGATTTCCTGCTGGCATCACCCCTGAGCTGAGGTGCCACCCTGGCACGGCCCGGGGACGTACCTTGTAGGAGAGGTAGAACCCATCGAAGGTTCCTGTCAGTTTGAGCGACTTCTCATAGGCTTCCTCCCACTTTAAACCTCTGTCAACGCTGATCTGAACACAGAGACACAGAGAGGGATTTGTAACTCCAGGGGTAGGACGAGTGCCTCGGTGTCTGCCTCACATATCCCCCCTCAGCACAGCCTAGAACCAGGCAGAGACAGGTGCCCACCTTGTAGAACACAACCTGCCCGTCCTGAGGGTGCCCCGGGGTCAGGAAAACCTCCTTGCTCTCCTCGTAGATCTCATCCACTCCTGGGGCTAAATCTGTGGAAGGAGAAAAGGCTGTTGTAAGGAACATCCTCCCAAAAACAACTCCTTGGGTCTCAGGATCTGTGCTGGGTGGGGACACTGGGGGGAACTAGAACCCCAGGAGTGCAGGAAGCAGAGCTGTGGCCACCCCTCCTTCTCCATACCAAGGATGCCCATGTCGTATTTGCCCTCCTTCTTGTCCTTCTCAATCAGGTAGTCAAAGGTGTCGGAAAAATACTGGAAGAGCATGTTCTGCTTGTCCACCTCCAGGCCCAGGATGCGGTTCAGGAATTTGGTGATGGAGCAGTCTGCAAGAGCACAGTGAGTCAGGGAACGTGGCACAGCTGGACATGGAACCCACCAGCCCCCTCCCCAAGAACCCCCCAAGCAGCCCCACCACGTCCCTTCTGACAGCAGCCCAGTCCAAGGGCTGCTCCTGTGGGGAAGCTGGGGGGCCATGGGATCTGCAGGGCCACGGGACCTGCAGCACAGGCTGCTCCCACAGCACCTTCCCCTCAAGGCAAACATCCTGCCCAGGTGCCAGCAAAGCCCATGAGGTCAGGCGAGCCAGGACACCCCTGTCTCTTCCATCTGTCCTGTGCCTGGGGCAGGAGCAGCTCCACACGTACCCTTCTCCACGGAGACTGTGCCGTACTTCATCTGGCTGCAGCAGATCCCCACGGAGATGAGCCCTTGCTTCATTTCTGGAATGGCAGAAGATGTCTTTTGCATTTTGGGGTTAAGCCTCCCATCAGCATTCCTACAGGACTGCTTCCCCTCCAGGAACTCAGCCCCTCCCCATGCCTGGCAGGGTGACATCATAATCCAGTGGCACTTTCCCCTCTCTGTTTTCTCCCTCTGACCTCCTGCTCGGTTCTTCCACCATCCCAAACCTGAGACCAACCCATTCAGCAGAAACCCTGGAGCTGGTAATGTTCTTACCACGGAAAAAGGCGTCCTCCCCTCTCTCATAGCTCCTGGGCACAGGAACCCTGTTCTCCGTGTGGCTGAGGATCGTGGACAGGACCCTGTCCAGGGCTTTGGCCCCGTACTGCGGGAGGAGACCAGAGTCACACACCGGAGGAACCGACACGGGCAGCCGAGCTGGGGGCTGAGGGTGTCCCACACTGCTGAGGTGACATTGCTGAGGGTGTCACACACTGCTGAGGGTGTCACACACTGCTGAGGGTGTCCCACACTGCTGAGGTGACATTGCTGAGGGTGTCACACACTGCTGAGGGTGTCACACACACGGCTAAGGGTGTCAAACACTGCTGAGGGTGACACTGCTGAGGGTGTCACACTACTGAGGGTATCACACACTGCTGAGGGGACACACACTGCTAAGGGTGACACTACTGAGGGGACACACTGCTGAGGGGACACACACTGCTGAGGGTGACACTGCTGAGGGTGTCACACACTGCTGAGGGGACACACACTGCTAAGGGTGACACTGCTGAGGGTGTCACACACTGCTGAGGGGACACACAGTGCTGAGCACTACAGAGAACACTGTCACCCCAGGAAGACGGACAAGGCAAGGGGGAAGCTGTATCAGTGCCTCCCATGTCCCCAGGGGAATGGAGGACAGGTCCCTCCCTGGGGGCAGAGAACCGGGTGCCCTTCCCAGCCCCCCTTCCCAGCTCCCGGTGGGAGCAGAGTCCTCAGTCTGACCATGACTCTGAGCTCACAGGAGCTGGGTGCTAGGCTGGGCCCTGCCTGCAGATGCCAGCAATGATCCTCCTGGCTCTGCCTCTGCCTCCAGCTCCTTCTCCCACCTCTCCCCTCTCAGCCACGCTGCCCCAGCCCGGCCCTGTCACCTTGTTCTCGAAGTTGTACTTGCTGAGGTCCCTGGACTCGGTGGCCCGTCGGTCCCCGTGAGTTAAGGCACCCTGGGAAGGCAGACGGAACAAAAGGTTCTTACTCTGAGCTGTTGCAAAACACCAAGGAAGGATGGCCAAAGGCATGTCCGGGAATGTGCCATGGGGAGGCAGTGTTCCTCTGGAATACTGAGACTTTACCAAGGGATTTGGGGATTTATCAGAAGTGAAGAAAACAAAACAGAGGCAAACTAATTATCCCATTAATTATTTCATCAGCTTTTTGGGAATAATATGGGTGTATGCTCCAGTAATAGTGGGGGAATTCCAGCATCTGGAATTGGGTTCTTGCTTCCCTGAAATTCCTCCCAACGCCTTGGTTACGTATTCTTCCTCACTTCCTTTCCCAAATCCCAGGATGCTGAAAGCCTTCTGCATTCCATGACTGCAATGCCTCAGCCAGGGGTGACACAACCCCCCAGTTACAGTGGCCATGCCGGCGGCAGCTCTGACCCGGAATCTCCTCAGAGGGAATCAGAGCCCTGCTGGGATCACAGCTGACCCCTGCTGTGGGCACTCACCAGGCTCTCCAGGCGTTTTGCCACGATGGATGCAAACCTCCTCTCCCCTGCCAGCTCTGAGATGAGGAACACGTACTCGGGAGCAGAGACCTGGTTGGATCGGTGCGTTCGGCCTACGGGGACAGGGGTGGAACGGGAGGTTGGGATGGCCTGTCTGGAACGGGAATGTAACCAGAAAAGCCACATAATGCCCATCTTGCTCACCCTGGCGAGTCCATCCTTTGCCCCAGAGCTCAGGGCTATAAACCCAGCTCTGCCATGTCTCAGCAGCAGCAGTGACTGTGCCTCTGCTCTTTTCCCCACAGAGACATCTCCTAAATGCACCTTGGGTTGTCACCACACCTGACCCTCCCAGGGCCCATCCCACAGCCTGCCCACGCTCAGGGGAAGTGACAGTGCCCAGGGACACCCAGCCCTCACCAAACTGCTGGATGGCCCGGTCTGCGCTCCAGGGCAGCTCCAGGGTCATGTGCACCCGGCGCTTCTGGTTCTTCACCCGTCTGTCTGCTTGGAGGGAGATCCCTGAGCTGGAGGCCTCCGAGATTATCGCTACGAGCTACAGGAGACGAGTGAGAACACAGTGAGGTTCCTGGACATGTGTTAAACAGCTTCATGAAACAGCCCCAGGCACTACAGCAGCCCCAGCCCACAAAGGGACCTGGGACCTGTCACCTTCCAGCAGGTCAAACCCACCGAGAGCTGCTGGCCTGAGGCTGGCAGGGCACAGGGCGGCACAGACACCCTCCCTTCCCTCCCCCTCTCTCAGCACACTCAGTCCCATGCAGGTTTTTGGAGCTCGACCCCAGCTCACCTTTTCCCCCTGCATGAAACGCTCCTTCTCCTTCAGGTTGACGTGGTCTATGGAGAGCCCTTGCTCGGCGCGGGACTCGAACACGACGGAGCCATCGGGCCTGCGAACCACCCGTCCCTTCCGGCCCGTCATCTGCACACAGGAGAGGGGCTGCTGCAGGCTGGGGACCCACGTGGCCCAGCGAGGCCATCCAGGCAACTCCCAACAGCTTTTTCACATTGCCAGGGAGACGAAACCCTCTGCCAGCAAGAACCTTCTCTTTTTTTTAATAGAAGAAATTTTTCCCTGTGTGGGCACAGGTTTCCCAGAGAAGCTGTGGCTGCACCATCCCTGGAAGTGTCCAAGGCCAGGTTGGATAGGGCTTGGAGCAACCTGGGATAATGGAAGGTGTCCCTGCCCAGGGCAGAAGGGGTCCCTTCCCACCCAAATCATTCCATGATTCTGTGATTCTTCGCTGGCCCCTCTCCCTGTCACCCAGTACCACCAAGATACACCGACTGTGGGAAGTACCTCGGCCACGTTCTCCGGGCCCCCAAAGTAATCGATCAGTTCATCCAAGGTGTTGAGAGGTAGCTCTTTGCCCAGTGCTTTCACTTTTGCTAAGAGGTCCTGCTTCATCTTTTCGACCTTCAGCTCTCTCAGGCCGTGCAGCTCTTTCTGGGAAGGCAGCATGTGGAAACTACCTACGATGTAAAAGGAAAAAGTTTAGAGTTACCAGGACACTGACCATCAGAGAGGGGGAGAAGTTGCCCCAGAGGGTTTTTGGAGGCACTGTTGCTGGACAAAGGCACTATGACCTGCAGTAAATGCTGAGCACAGAGTGAATTCCCTCTGGGCTCCCCCTTTCTGATGGGGGAAGGAGCACACAGGGCAGGTCCCTCCTGCTCGCTGCTCACAGCGGGTGAATGTGGATTCACCTCAAAAGCCAGAGTGTGACCACCAGGACAAAACCCAGACAAGATCACAGGGCTGTCCCAAGCCTGAAGGGGTCNTGCCAGGGAGACGAAACCCTCTGCCAGCAAGAACCTTCTCTTTTTTTTAATAGAAGAAATTTTTCCCTGTGTGGGCACAGGTTTCCCAGAGAAGCTGTGGCTGCACCATCCCTGGAAGTGTCCAAGGCCAGGTTGGATAGGGCTTGGAGCAACCTGGGATAATGGAAGGTGTCCCTGCCCAGGGCAGAAGGGGTCCCTTCCCACCCAAATCATTCCATGATTCTGTGATTCTTCGCTGGCCCCTCTCCCTGTCACCCAGTACCACCAAGATACACCGACTGTGGGAAGTACCTCGGCCACGTTCTCCGGGCCCCCAAAGTAATCGATCAGTTCATCCAAGGTGTTGAGAGGTAGCTCTTTGCCCAGTGCTTTCACTTTTGCTAAGAGGTCCTGCTTCATCTTTTCGACCTTCAGCTCTCTCAGGCCGTGCAGCTCTTTCTGGGAAGGCAGCATGTGGAAACTACCTACGATGTAAAAGGAAAAAGTTTAGAGTTACCAGGACACTGACCATCAGAGAGGGGGAGAAGTTGCCCCAGAGGGTTTTTGGAGGCACTGTTGCTGGACAAAGGCACTATGACCTGCAGTAAATGCTGAGCACAGAGTGAATTCCCTCTGGGCTCCCCCTTTCTGATGGGGGAAGGAGCACACAGGGCAGGTCCCTCCTGCTCGCTGCTCACAGCGGGTGAATGTGGATTCACCTCAAAAGCCAGAGTGTGACCACCAGGACAAAACCCAGACAAGATCACAGGGCTGTCCCAAGCCTGAAGGGGTCCCTGAAGGACCCAGTGCCCCCCTCCCCAGCTGTCCCTGTGTCACTGTCCCGCTCACCCCTGTCCTCGCCAGCGCAGCCGCCGAAGGTGTGATCCACGAAGATGACGTCGTCCGTCTCTAACAGGGACTCTGGGGAGGAGCTGAGGTCGCTGTCCAGCCCCATGTCGGAGTCGGTGCTGCTGTCATCGCTGATCTTGATGACGACCCCTTGGTCATACGGCCCCCGCAGAGCCTTGGGGCAGCGGCCCCTCGGCCGCCCTGCGCCAGAGAGCGAGCGGGGTCACGGCACTGACCCCGGCCGGACACCAGTGCAGGACAGAGAGGGCCAGCTCAGAGAGAGGAGGAGGAGGAGGAGGAATCCCAAAAGAGCTGAGACTGCCCCAAATAACAGTCTGACCTCAGACAGACAGAGCCTCTGGGGTGGGGGTGGCAGTCAGGGAGGGAGGGAGAGCGGGAAAGAGAAAGGAAGAGAGAGAAAGGAAGAACAAGGCACTCCTGAGCAGGGCTGAAGTTGGCTGCGCACGTCAGGATGGGCGCATGGCTGGCTCTAAGCAGTGCCAGCTCCTCCGGGAAGGAGTCCCAGGGGGTTGCCTCCAGAGCAGTGTGCAGGACACAGGAAGGTACTGGTGTTTTGGGACATTTTCTGTTTCCAAGCACAGCACAACGTGCCCCCACTACACGAGAGGGTTCATGGATCAGCTCGCACAGGCTGCTCCACATCCTGCCAGTGCTGCTGCCCCCGATTCCCCCTGTTCCACATCCCACCAGAGGAGAAATCCCAAAACTCTTCTTACCTGCAGTCACAACAAGTAATTAGGCAGGGAAATTATTTTTTTCCCCAGGACACCTGCCATGCTCTGAGTAAGGGGTTGTGGAGGACCCCCCTTGCTGCAGGAAGGGCTCAGACACCAGCCAGGCCTTGTGCCATCTGCCCCCAGCGTGGGTCGAGGGGAAGGGGCAGGGAAAGGGCAGTGGGGCAGAGGGAGGAAAAGGGGGAATGACCCAGAGCTGCCGTCCTCTGGATGAAGGAGCAATGGGAGATGTGCAGGAGGGCAAACCAAAACCAGGGAGAGCAGCAAAAAGCATGAAGTGGGGAGAAGAGCAAAAGGCAGAGAAGCTGAGTGGCTGTGGGGGGAGCAGCAGGGCAGGAGGCAGGGGCTGGGCTGGGAGTAAGAGGGAGCTCTTACGTTTTCTTTTAATGCCAGTTCCTTTTTCTCTCTTTCTTTTGGTTGAAGGAAAGTGCTTCTGAATTAGTGATAGAAAGACGCCTCTGAAAGTAAGATGCAAAATTTATTCCAGCTACCAGCAACACGTGCTGGTTATCACGTACCAATGCTTGTTTGGGATAGCCCCACATTCCATGGAAGAGAGGTCAATCCACCCCATCCATGGCCACCAGCTCAGGCTCAGCCAGCCCCGGGTACAGGGCAGGACCTGCAGGTCCTTTATACAGCAACCAAGAGGGAGTTTTAAATGGGAAACACTACGTTGGGAAGCTGTTACACCAAAAATCCAGTAAGCCCCAGTGTCCCAGCCCCTCTCTGTGCCCTGAGAGCACAGACCACTGTCAGGCCATCCAACAAATGTGCTCCACCAAAGTCCTCCAACTCCCTGGCCGTGGGCCTGCTTCCCACAAAACCAAGGGACAGAACATGGATCTATAGTGGTTCCAAGTGAATGGAAGGAAAAAAAGTCAGAAAAGGTGAAAAACAAAGGTTTCTGTGGGCTGTTCTGCAAACCAAAGAGCAAATGTTTAAATGCTGACTGTGTGGATGAACCCCCAGGGCAATGGGGTGGTGCTGATTGAGCTCTGCTTGAAAAAAAACCAACAAAAACCACCAAAACCAAACGTTGCAAGCAACAGGTGAGAGAATGGACGTGACAACTCCTCCGGGTGAGAAAAGGGAGACTTGGGAAATGGGGAAGGAGCCCCTTGGTGTGAGGGGCTGAAGGGGACAGTGACCACACTGCTCCCCAGAGGGACAGAGCTCTGTGACTGCAGTTATGTGACACCAGGAATGACCCCTTGTCCCATGTGCTGGGGTGACCCAATGACCACTCGCTCCAGAGCCTCCCGGCTGTGAAATTCCACTCATTTCCCGCACTCGCCCTCCCCATCTCCCTGAAAACAGAGCCCTGGGCTGGAATCCACTCACAGGACCATGTTTATTTTTAACCCCGTTTCTCGGCATCTTTAAACTGCTCCTTCCCAGCACACTCCCCTTCAGAAATCCCCCGAAGTGCTGGAACACCAGGACACACATTTGGAGGCTGAGCAGATGCCAGGAGACACTCGGTGATCTGGCCAGGGCTGTGGAACACAGAGCTCCTGCCCCTGGGAGCAGGAACAGTCACACAGAGTGGGACCCCTGACAGACCCCTCCTCCTGCACTGCTCAGCCAAGGGACCACGCTGTCCCCTAGACCAGAGTTCTGTGACAAGGAAACCAATCCACGGGGCCAAATCACCCAAGGAGCTGCCAGACCTGCCCTGTGAGCTGTCACAAAACTGTATTTGGTTCTCAGGAATGGGCTGGAGGCAGAGGAGTGACGCAGATCAACCCAAATCCCCACCAACAGGGGAGGAAAGCTCAGCCTAACCTGGCCTCACGCTGCCTCGGGCATCTCTCACTGCTCCCACCTGCAGCAAAAGTCACTTAGAAGAAAACAGCTCTGCACAACAGAGCAAACCCAAACCAATCCCAGGTTTCTGTCCCCTGTCATGCAGGAACAGCCACATTCAGGGACGGGCTGGGGTTTTGGAAGCTGCAGGAAGGAGTGGAAGCAGGAGCCTCGCTCTCTGCTGAACGGGCAGCACGAGTCCTGCTGCTGGCTCACTCCTGGCACAGGCAGCTCTCCTGTTAGCTGGGGACAATGGCCACACAGCCAGGACACTGATCCTGCCTCGTACATGAGTTAAAAGCCAACTCTGGTGGATCTAAACTCCTCAGACCACTTCTCCCTCCCCCTGCTCCACTGATGCCACCTCACAGCATCATCCCAGCCTCTGCCACCACAGGAAATTACTGTGCTCATTTCTTCTATGTCAAAAGCCTGTTTTCCAGAGCCAGATCACACAAACGACCTCTGAGCTACAATTCTAGCTCTCCTTCTGCCAATTCTTTTATGTGTGTAGAGAGTAGGATCAGGCTCTTTTTGTAAGTCCTCAGGAGACTTCAAAATCCAGGATGTAGCTCATACAGTCCCACTGAGGATACAGCGCCTCAGGAACCCACCTGAGTGTCCCCTCCATGGTACAGGGGGAGGTGACATCAAACTACATTTTACGACCTGCCAGTGCTCTGTGCCCCAGGGCAGAGCTTTCCTCCCGCCCCTCCGGCCTCCCACGCACCCCGCAAAGCAAAGCAGGGATTTTTAACTCACTCTGCAGCAGAGACAAAGCAGTTGAGGTGCCCATCGTTCTCGTCCAGCACCTCCCTGGTGCGAGCCTCCCCCGTGGACTGCAGGCCAATGACGATGCACTGTGGGGACACGAGGGATGGGGGACATCAGGGATGGCACAGTGAGGTGTCAGGGCAGCTGCACTGCCACGGGCTTGAGGCATTCCCCAGGCCCAGATACCTCCACTTGGCCCCCATCCCAGGTAAATTTGCTCCTGAGGAAGAACCATCTCTCAAATCTTTTCGCATCCAACACCCCCGTGCTACCCCACAGAGGGGGACTCTGAGCACAGAACCTCACTGACTGTGCTAGGAAGTTTCTGCCTAAGATTTCCAAGGTGCACCCAGATGGAAGAAAGGACAGAGCTGTACTTGAGGTGAAGGGTTTGGTACCTCTTCTAGAATTGCAGAATCACAGACCAGTTTGGGTTGGAAGGACCTTAAAGTTCATTTTGTTTCAAACCCCCGCAACAAGCAGGGACACCTTCCACTAGACCAGGTTGCTCCAAGCCCCATCCACCCTGGCCTTGAACACTTGCAGCTTGACCACGACCCAGAACCCCCTCCCAGCCCAGCCTGCCCACACAAACACCAGGCAACACCTCAGGAAATGAGACCACCTTAACTCCCCAGCATCACTCACTGGGAATATTCTCAGAAACCCAAACACTGCACTTCAGTCTGGAGAGAAATTCAGTCTTAAAGAGGTTTGGACTGGCTGCCAAGCTGAGCAATGATCAACTCCCTTTGGTTGCAGACTACACAAAACCCCAGGTCAGGCTGGTGGGTGCTGCTCCCATACCTTGTCCCTGGCCAGCTCCTCCTGGGCCAGCTCCACGAGCCGCCGCACCTTGGCGGCGATGCAGAGGTACTTGAAGAAGCGCTGGTGAGCTGACCAGAACTGACCCCACAGCGACTTCCGAGACTCCAGCCCGATGCAGTCGGCTGCCTGCTGGAACACCATCAAGGCCTCTGCCCACTGCAGGTAATACCAAGAAGAATGAGTTAACAGAATTTCCATTGTCATTCCTGCCGTGCAGGAGGTGATCAGAACAGTCTGAGGGCTGATAATCTGATTTAGAATCAGTGTGCGCTGGGCTGAATGAACACCGGTCATCCTCGCCATCAGCACGATGCAGTGCTGGTTTGCAAATGTGGAACTTTCAAAGAGAAGCAAAAAAGTCTAAGTTTTTTTATTACATCAGCTGAGCACTGTGTACCTCTTTTCCTTCTTACATTTGAGGTCATGGCCACATTTGGGGGCCTCACACCCTCCCACATACCAGTGGCAGTGCCCAAAGCACGGTCAGACCTCAGCCACCGAATACAAGAGGTCCAGCTCACCAGCTTGGCTGCCTTGTCGTAGACAGCCTTGTACTGCTCGTCCAGAGGGATCTCCTCGATCCTGAAGGTCACTCCGGTGAAGCTGAGCTGCCGAGCGATGTACATCCCACTGACCTTCATGTCCATGGCCACGATCTCCATCGCGCCGACTCCCCTGGGAGAGGACGACAGTTGTGGGACCCAGCTTGGAGCCCCAGCTGTGAACCCCAGTCAGGAACCCCAGCTATGAACCCCAGCTGTGGAACCTCACCTGTGGAATCCCAGTTTTGAATTCCAGCTCTGAACCCCAGCTATGGAACCCCAGTTTTAAATCCCAGCTCTGAACCCCAGCTACAGAACCCCAGCTACAGAACCCCAGCTCTGAACCCCAGCTGTGAACCCAGCTGTGGAACCCCAGTTTTGAATCCCAGCTCTGAACCCCAGCTATGGAACCCCAGCTCTGAGCCCCAGCTGTGGAACCCCAGTTTTGAATCCCAGCTCTGACCCCAGCTGTGGGACCCTCCCTCTGCCCCAGGGCAGCACAGGGCAGGTGCCTCTCCAGAACCAGCCCCTCCCCTGGCTCATGCTGCCCACACCATCCTCGGGCACTGCACCAGTTCCCACACAAGGCCCCCACCTGCACAGGGCTGGACAGGACTCACCTCTTCTCAATCGCGTGCAGGAACTCATCGAAGGCTCGGAACGGGGTTCCCTCCCCCCAGATCCCCAGGCGGCTCATGTAAATCATGTTTTTTGGCTCTGAGGCACCTGTTGGGACAGAAGTCACTGTCAGCAAACCCACAGCACCCAGGAATAGTTGTGACTCAAGTGAAGAGAACTCTGAAGAGGTTGTCATTTGCCACTGTGCCTTTGGAGACCTTTCCAAACATTGCCCTCCCTACATTAAGCAGGTAAACATCACCAAGCAGCTGGAACAGCTGGCCAAAAACAAGTTAAACTGGAGAGAAATTAATGTGACCTTGCCAAAACGTCACAAGTAACATCAGTGATGGGGCTTGGGACAGATCTCAGCACGCTGAGCTCCTCTCTAGCCCAGCACCACTGACCTCTCCTTACAGGATCTCACACACACTCGTACCTCAGGGTGTCCCTTCAGGTCAGAGGGGACCTCTGCCACTCTCACACCCACACTGTGGGCAGAGCAGCTCACCTGTGGCACTGGCATAGACAACCCTTGCTCGAGGCAGCTTGTTCTGCAGGTCCAGCACTGCTTTGCCCATTTTGGTAGAGCTGGCGTTTTTGGCTTTGTGGCATTCATCAAACACGATCTGGAGGGGAGTGTCAGTTAAGGAGAAAGGATCTATTCTCATCCCGAGGATGGGAGCAGACAGAAAATACAGCCCAGTCTCCTCCAACCAACTGAACAACCTGTCCCAGTATCAACAGGACTGACTCATGGCCCACACATGGAATCTGCTGGGTTTGCCCAGCCCTGTGCTCTTCAGACCCAAAGTCATCCACCCCTCCCTCTACCTCCAAGGTGTGTCTTGTAATACTGAGGGAGAAGAATGCTGAAAAGGTTAATCCCAGCTGCTTCTTCCCCTCCTCCCCTTAACTGCATCCTGGGAGGAGGAGGAGGAGATCAGAGTGTGGGGGATTCCTGTCTCCCGCAGGCACTGGGCTGCTCCCACAGCTGCTCCCCGTGACTTCACATGGCCCCAAGCTCTTTGTTCCCTGCTGAAGCACAATCACAAGCACCAGTTCCTCTCTCTCTCTCTCTCCAGTTTTTGGCTCTTTTTTTTTTTTTAAGGATACAACTCCCTCAAAGTTTTCCCTGCACCACTCCAAAATCTGTTTTAAGCGCGTCCTGTGCTGTCCCCCCGCCTGGCTCTCGCCGATCAGCGCCGAGTAGGTGGCAAAGAGGACTCCTTCTGAGGTAGCTGTGTCACCGTATTTAATCTGCAGGCAGAAGAGCAGGAGCACACACACACACACACACTGTGATTGCTGTCCCCAGCACATCACACCCGTCCCTACCCACATTCCGTGCCGCCGAGCGCCGGACACACATTCCCGCTCTGAGAACAAATCCCAGTCTGAGCTCACAACAGGCAAAAAGCTGTTGGTAGCTGATGTCTTCAGCATTTGTGTTTGGCACTGACACAGGGTGATGACAGGGACTGCAAATGCCTGGAGAAGTGCCCCAGCCAATGTGTCAGCACATCTGGACGCCTGCAGTGAACTGTGGGGACCGCGCGAGGACATTGATTTTCTGGCAAAAAAAGCGCTTCCTTTTTTTTTTAAGCAACAGTTCAGAGTCTGTCATTGCTTTGACCCTTCCTGTCTGTTTTAATTCCTTCTAGAAAATCATTTTCTCTTTGACCAGGTAAGATTGTTGCCTGTCTCACTGCCATGGGTCCCACATGTAATGAAATACAAGGTAGGGGGAGTAAACCCTGGTCCCAAGCTGAAGAAAGTCTCATTTAAAGTCTTTTGGGGCTGAAAACAAAATCCCTTTCAATCTCTTACTGGAGCACATTCAGAGGTATCAGACACCTGTGGTTTCTATGGACTTTGTAAGAGCTGGTTGCTCAATACCATTAAAACCAGAGGAGAGGATTTAAGTGAAGTGGGAGATGCTGGACAGAGACTCAACCATAGGCCACGACAGACACCAGTCTGGGCACTTCTGTGCTCCCTATAGCTCTGAGAAGTGATTCCATGAACCAGCACTGGGAAAGGCTGCCCCAGGAGAGCAGAGCACATCTCACAGAGCTGTCCTCTCCACAGGATTCCTCAGGAATGGTGAAGAAGCTTCCAGCTCTGCTGTCCTTGCACTTGCCTGCAGACACTTCCCACTCCCTGCAGGGAACAGCTCTGTGCTCCCTGTGCAGCTCCACAATAAAAATAACTGGAGCCCCGAGTGGGAAGAGCTGGCTGGGAGGAGGGAACACAGGCTGAGTGGGAAGAGCTGGCTGGGAGGGGGGAACAGAGGCTCTGCTGCTGCCTGAGCCTCGTCCTGCACAGGCAGAGGCGACGCTGCTCCACGTGCTCAGCCAGAGCCTCCAACTGCTCCCGGGGGCTGATTCCCAGAGCAGCAGTGCAGCTCCTCTCCTACCTTGTTCAGAGCATGCACAGGAATGTGGGAGGCCTCGATGTCCTTCAGGTCTCTCTCGGCATCGTACTTGAGATCGTTGGAGACGCTGAACCTGCGAAGGAGGTGCGGGGCAGTTATCTCCTCCTTGGGGCTGGTTATCTCCCCCAGCAGCTGGGGCTGGGTATGTCCCCGGGGAGTCAGGGCACACGGTGATTAACAGCTCTGGTGATTAACAGCTCTGACTAAAGCAGGAGGAGCTGTGCAGAGCTGTCGCATCTCCCACTGCCCACACCCCCAGTGTGAGATCCGACAGCCCGTCTGCCCCTCGGCACAGCCCGTGATCTGCAGCAAAGCCCCACATTCCTGGCTCTGCACCCGGGAAGCCCAGGAACAACCCTCCACGACTCCAGGCTCGACATCTCACCCCAAGGAGCACAAAACTTGCTATTTCACAGTGACTCATTCTCCATCCCTGCTGCAGGGGGAATATTCCCATTTCACAGGCAGCAGTCAGGCACTAAGAGGTGGAAATGACTTACCCAAGGCCACAGCATGACTCAACTCTAAAGCCAACATCAGCACTAAGGAATTCCTTACTTCCAGATCCAAACTAACTCCAAGGTCTTACGGGAAAAGAGGGAAAAAAAAAAACCCCAACAACTTACCACAGAGCTTTTTTCCTCCCTTTAAGATAATTTTCAAAGATGATGCCTGCAACGGTCCTGCCCTTTCCGACCCCGGCACCGTCCCCGATGAGGAACCCAGCTCGCTGCCCATTGGGCAATAAAACTTCATGTTGCTGCAAAATCAAGAACAGAACTGAAAATTAAACGAGATTTGCCTTTGCTGAGAGCTTTGATGTGAGCACCAGTTAACCCTTTCACACATCCCACGGATGCATGTGCACCACTCAGCCAAACGACAGCAGGAAAGGCCAGGGGTCATGGCCAAGCTCACAAGAGGCACTTCATGGAAAAGGCCCCCCAAATGTAAAGCCCTCTGCAAGAAAAGCCCAGGGTTCTTGCCTCTTTGGGAAACAGACATCACAGAAGCCCCCGGCTTCAAACAATCCTTCAAAAGGCATTTAAAATGCCGAAGGAGTTTCATCACCCGAATTACAGCTGTTTTAAAACACACGTGAACACCTGTCCCTGCAAGAGGCAGCTTCCTCCAGGTGTGAGACACCCGAGGTGCAGGAGGTACCTGGCAGGCGTAGATGATGGCTTCCAGCTGTAGTGCAGACAGGGAGCCTTTGTCGGCCACGGAGCAGGGCAGGGAAAGGCTGTAGGTGATGTCAGGTGGGGGGACGCTGGACAGGGTGCTCGTCTCAACCACCAGGTCAGGGTGGTGCTTCCCAATCTTGGCTGAATGACAACAGAACACAGGTCAGTCGAGGTCTTTACTCCCAGGGGCACCTCAGAGCTCATCACCCAGCCACAGCCCAGGGCAGTGCAGAGATTTCCTAGAAAACCACAAGCCTGGGAGGTGCCACAGCAAACACACAATTAAATTAGGTTGGTCCGCAATGGAGTGAACAGAACTTCCCAAGGCATCACTCACACTTTGAAGGGATATATTCTGCATAGGTCTCCGTCTGCCCCAACTCTTCCGTTTCTTCCTCCTCACCTTCATCTTCCTCCTCTGCAGGAGCCTGAGACTGAAGAGGAAAAGCGTTGACCAAATGTTAATGTTCTTGCTGAGCTACAGACACACGTAATGCTGTGCCCTGCCTCAAACTGCCACTGAAACCATCCCCCAAAGCCACAACCCCCCTAAACACAATCCATCTCATTCCCAGGCTAAGGAAAGCCATCAGTGGGAGCCCACCCCAGGGGCTGCAAGAGCTGCCCAATGCCTGGTCCTCACCAAACTGGGGAGATGTTTGCATCACCCTTGGGATGGGCTGTGGAGTTGTGTGAACCCTTCCCAGCCGTGCCCTGACCTGCCCTGAGCAGGCATCTGGCCCAGCTTTACACCCAGCACTGTGCCCACAGCAGACAGCAAAGTCCTGAGAGCCCAAAGTGTCCCTTAACGCAGTGAGGTTTCCCTCTGGTAAGTGTAACATACTTCTGGAAAAGGGCAGGGACTTGTGCCTGTCCGAGTTTCTTGTCTCAGTCCCTCTCAAGGGAAAAAGGTCAGAACTGCTCCCCCCAGCACTGGGATGTCACCAGGAGCATCCCACTGAGGCCACCGTGGCTCTCACCTGGTAGCTGATGAGGAGGGGGGTGTTGGGGACAGCAGGAACATGGTCACTGGAGCTGTTCAGGCCCGGGAACGGTGTGCTGGGTGAGAACAGCTGGAACACAAAGGGTGAGGGTGAAGGTGAGGAAGGGCAAACATGGAAATGCACCAACAAACATCCTTGGACACTGTGATCCCTGGACCATGCAGCTTGCCAGGAAAGAGCTCCCAAGACACTCCACGAGGAGAGAGAGCTCCCAAGATACTCCGGGCTGAGGAGATCCTTTGTCTGCTCCCACACAAACAAATTCACCCTGGAATTTCCCAACAGGGAGCAAGGTCAGGCCAGCAGCTCGTGGCATCCAAAGCAATCAGCAACTCCAGGAGCAGCACTACTCCAAGTTTACAGCCTGTGCAGAGCGCCAGGCTCAATGACAGACCCATGCTGCACCAGCAGCAGAGAAAGATGGGAAGTTCTTAGGCATAAACACTCCTATTTTTAAATAAAATTTAAAAAAAGTAAAAAGAAGAAGAAAGAAAAAACCCACCCTCCATTCCTGGAAGCCTGAGTCAGAATTACCAGAAGGAAGCTGGACAGAAGAACTGTTTTCAGTGCCAGCAAATCTGGAGAGCAGGTGAAACATCCCCACCTACAAATCCAAGCTCAGCTTGGTCTCAGACAGGAGAAAGGCCAGGAGCTGCTGGAAGGGCAGGATGTGCTCTCGCAGCTCCAGCAGCAGGAAGCGAATGTAAGGCTGGGTTTGCATCACACAATCCCCAAAGTACAAACCTCTGCTATCCTGGCCCAGCTTTGGCACTCAGCATTCCACCTCGGGAATTGCAGGGGAAGCAACAGGAACCTCGGCTGTTTGGAGCATTTGAAAACCACCCACACAGGTGAGAACGTGCTGTGAGGGCCAAAGCAGGTGGGAGCAGGAGCTGCAGTGGGAGATGGATCATCCACCCATACAATTCCTGCTTTTCCCTACCCTCCCTCACCTCCTGGTTTGATTTTCTCCTCCCTCTGTGCTAAGGACACCCAGAGAAGAGGAACACAGATCCGTGAGAACAGGGGGCTGGAAGCAGGAGAGATTCTGACAATTGCACAATCACAGCCTCGGTCTTACGCCACTTTTTTCCTCTCTGCATTATTCTCCATTTTGTCCCACCTTGCCGTGACTTCCCTGGGAAGGGAATCGGTCCCACGTGGCTGCCAAGCCAACCTCCCTCTGTAAATCCCTTCCCTGGGCTGTGAGATGGGAGAAGGGTGCTCACATCTCGAACACGCTGTGAATGAGCTACAAAAAAACTGCATCAGCAGCTCACAAATTTCAGCCACAGGCTTCCAAGGCTGGGCTGCGCTTCCCAGCTTTAAAAACACTGGGAATGTGTGAGATGGATGACAGAAAACACAATGCATGACAGGGACTGTTTTTAAAAGGTTATTTCACAACTTCATGACAATCGAAGCTGTTTTGCCTGCTGCTCCTGCAGATATTTCACAGGGTGGCAGCTCTTCCCTCTCTGCCCATTCCTGAGTGATAAACAGAGCCAACGTATTGGATACAGCTCCTTTCCTTGGGATAACAGCTCTCCCCACAGGCACATGGAGGCAGTTCTGTGTCCAGCCCTTTCCACTTTGAACCCAAAACACCTCCAGCTTCAGCACTGGGCACCTCAATCCAGGGATTCTCAGCGAGCTGGGAATGTTTATTTTTAAAGAGTACAAAGCACAAGGCTGCTCCTGTACCTGGGATCCACAGTGGGGTCTCCCACAGGATGCATCCAGCTTGGCTCCTGGGATGTCCCACGCATCAGAACTGTGAGAGACTGATGTTCCTGCTCTGCCTGGGTCTCTGAGGCAAAAGTTCTGGAAAAATTACACTCCTGATAACCCAGCACTGGGCTGTGGGTCAGAGCTGGCTGCACAGCCACAGCTGAGGAATGTCCTCGATCGCAGGAATCAGGATGTAACGTGACTGATGTTCCATCACTGCAGCTTAGTGACTGCTCTGGCTGCTCAAAAGCCAAAATTCCTGCAGTTCTATGGAAAACTACGATGGTGTGGTGATGTGGGGAGGGACAAGATTATCTAAGCTGCTGATATCCCACACCAATGTGCAGGGGCCAGTGGTGAGTCAATCTGACAGTTCTTTCACCCCGTGTCCCCGTACGTGGTGCCACTTCCATGCAAAAATGAAACCAAAATCTCCTGTCCAGGATGCACCTCACTGACACCACCTCAGGAAACGTTACTCAGTTACAAAACAGCCCAAAAAGCAGCAACCCCGCCCCAACTGCCTCAGCAAACACAGATAAGACAACACTTAAAATTAGCTGGAGATTCCTTTCCAAAGGAAGTCGTTTATAAATGGAATTCCAAGGAGTTAATTGGTCTTATCTCAGCCCAAGAGCTCAGCAGGACACAAGGGGCGAGGGCAGGACGTGAGGAACAGCATGGGACACAAGAGACAGGGACAAGGAACAGCACAGGGACTCTGCTGGAGATCCTGCTGTGCTCACACGAGTCAGTCTCACACAACGTTTATTTCTCCCTTGTTTTCTTCATGCTGGATTTAGAACAGCATTTCCCGGTAAGTTTTTGTTGTGCACTCCACAGACACAGAACTCCAGGCTTTTCTAAGCATTGAGTGTCTCAACCAGAGCTCACATGTTTGGACACAGGCCACCACAGAGCCATTTCTACAGGGATTTGGGCTCCTACATAAAAACCCAGCAATAATATGAGAACAGGAGCAATGTGGCACGTGGCTTCTCCGTCCTGGGGGATGCCTCTGCTCTCCAGCATTTTTAACCATCCAATTTGCAAGCCTGGGATGTCTGCAGCCATTTCTTGCATTCCAATAGCTCAGCTCTCTTCCTGCTGCCTCAAACTGCAAGTTCCAACTGGTCTGAGGCTTGCAGACTGCTCAGGGAAGCACAGTCAGAGACACTGAGCACAGCAGAGCCTCAAAATGCAGCAGTGACTATCCCAGTTGCCTCCTGGGGTAGCCACTTCGGGTGTTTTTCCCTCATTCTTCCTAAGAGAGTGAACTACAATGGAAATGTGAGGCACAGCTGGGCAGGTACAGTGAGAGCCAAGACCCAAATCCAGTGGATGAGGATGATGTGGCTCCAACAACCCCCAGAGCCAGCTGGTGCCCATGTTGATGCCTTGAGTTTTAGCTTTTATATTTTTATTTTTTTTTTCAAGTTCAGTATTGCTTACTGAAAAACTCTGAAGTGTCTTACAGCTGCTGCTCTCTCATTCTAAGATAGACAAAACAAAGTCTCTCTGGGTTTGCTCTCCAAGGACACCCAGACCCAAACTGTGTAAACCAACATCTTGGAGAAGGGGGGCTGAGCTTAGAGAACTCACATCATTAGCTAAAGTTTTAATTGGTGAATTTATGGGGATATGCAAATGGACCAAACTTATAAAAGTGTGAAGAACTCATGACTCGTCGTCCATCTTGGGTTCCATTTTTGGCAGCAGCCTCTGGTCTCCCCAGGGTGTGCCTCTGAAGGCCTTTCAAATAAATATCACCTTTATTCCCTTATTCCTGTCCAGTCTCTGTTTCCAGGTAGCCACTTCAGGCATCAATGTCAGTCCCCCCGCTGAGGCAGAGCAGAGGGCAGAGGGCTGGTGAAAATGCCCAAAAATGCCCACAATCAGGTGATGCTGAAGGATTGCCAAGAGATCCCATGTCCTGGAAAGCTCCGGGATGTAGAAACTTGCAGGGACTTGGACTCACAAAGTAAACACAAATGGTGAGTCTTAAGTTGAGACAGTTATTTAGTCATTGTTACTGAAATATTTGCCCTGGAGAAGGCAAACAAAAGGTGCTGCTGTGGGGGGAAGTTAATGATCCGTGTCAGGGTGGTTTTCCTGGAGTCCATCCCTTCAGCACTCCCAAGCACCCTGGACCCACTGAATGTTTTAGGGATGCACCTACCTGCCACAGCTGCCAGGAGAAAGAGCTCCTGCCTGCACTGCACTCTGGAAGAGTGCTTGAATCCCTCTGAGGGTGTCTGGATTCCCTCCTGCTTCAGGAAACTAAACACGTGTCACCACTTCACCCCTTCCCTCCTCCAGTGAAGCTGATAACAGCAACATCATCACATCTCAAACTTCACCAGAAAGAACTGGGTCGGTTTCTCAGTCCCTCGCTGAAACCCCCACGGGATGAAGCCTGAGGTACCTCCTGTCTGCCGGGAGGATGGGAAAGGAGCAGCCCCTACCTCGATCTGGTTCTGCTGCGGCGTGTTCACATCCCATAGTGTTGGCACGTGGTTCAGGCTGTCGGCGGGCAGGAAGTCCTTGGGATCCGCGATGTCCGAGAGGGAATCCGCGGGGGACGAGAAGAGGGAGTTGTTGTTGGAGAGCTCATCGAGGTATGAAGAGTCCTGGAACAGAGACACGGCCGTGGTTGGAGGAGGCAGGATAAGACCAGCGAGCTCCATGCTCACTCAGCCAGCAAGCTCTAATTTCTTGGTGTTCAATGAGCGGCTCCGCTACTTCGCGCTCCACGGATCTCGGAAATTAACCTGGAACTAAGGACACGCTCTGAGGTGCTGTTTGAAAATGTGTTTCTTGAAAAAGCAGGAAAAGCCCTGGCCAGGAGTGTGGGTACACGGTCAAGGCTGACTCGGGCTGTGCACATCCCTGCACACGGAGCGGGAGAGAGAGGAGCATCCAACAAGGCATCGCTCAACTCCACTTTGTGCTTGATTAAAAAAGGCTGCTGAGGGGTGCAAACGCTTCAGCCTGACCCCAAAGGACTCGAGGATTTCATTCACATGCAGGGACCCCAGAGACCCAGCTACACCCGATCACAGCGTGGCTGTTTCAGTGCAGTTTCCAATGCAGCACCACCTGGAGCCTGAGGGAAACATTCCTCTCCTCCTGGCAGGTTCTGCACACATGAGCTGCCAGGAGCGGGGGAAGGAGTGCTGGTGTCACCTGGATTTGAATCTAGGTAAATCCAGGCAGATCCACCAATCCTCTTCCCAAGGGCCAGCCTCAGCCCGGACAAGTAATGTGCTTCAGCAACAGGGACCAGGCTCTGTCCTTGCTCTTTTCCTGGTGACTGGGCTGGATGGTTTGCAACTATTTCATTTGGTGCCAGCCCACTGATGCTGTTGGTTTGAGTCACACAGACTTTGGCTCAGAAAGAGCCATCAATCCCCTCCCTAACATCAATCCTGGTCTGATTTCCCTATTTCACGTGGCAAGAACCAAGAGCTGATAAGCACTTCTTGCTCTGCATTCTTTGCCATGGCAAAAATCCCTGTCCCTTCCCCAGCTCCATCCCAACACCTCAGCCCTCCTCCCACACCAAACAGTGTTTTCAAACTTTGTCAAAGCAGAAAAACTTTGCTGTTAATTAAGAGCAACGTACTTCCAGCACAAAGCTGCAGCACTCAGGTCCAGCTGGAGACCTCTGTCCCCAAGGGAAGGGCAGACAGACAAACTTGGTCTGTCTTGGTGGCCCCCACAGATGCTGCCAACATGGGTGGGTCTGTGGTTCCTCACAGCCCAGCCAGAGTACCAGGGTAACCCACCACGCTGCTGCCAGCAGAGCCAGGGGCTGCTGCAGGAGGAGTCGCTGCTCACTTCCAGTAAAGGGCCAATTTCCCACTACAGGCAGAAAGGCAGCCAAAGACTCTTAAAAGTCACTTAGCCCTGCCTGTCATAAACCCACGAGCAGCTGAGCCTGGCTGTGCTGTTCCCAAGGGCTTCAGGCCAAGAGCTGGGTCAGACCCCCCTGATTGCTATCAACAGTTATGGGCTTGTAGTGTTTAAACCACTGGGATATGTTCCCTTCCCCTTCTTCCCAGGGATGTCTCGTTTGGCCAGTGTGTGCCCTGAAGCCATCAATGCAGGTGCTGGAAGCACTCCAGCAATGGCAGGTGTGATGTGGGGAGTTTGGATTCCTCAATTTCCAACTGGTGGACCCAAACACTCAGGGAGTGAGGGCAGTGCTTCCTGGGCAGCTCTTGCTCCTGGTATTTCTGTGGCTGTTTCAGGATTACCCAGAAATCAAAGCACCCAGAGACTGAACAGGCACCCAGATTTATCTCCTTGGAATTAAGGGATCTCTGGACTCCCCTTCATACTCGAGAAAGCAGAACAACACTTGGGTGGGTCTGGCTGTGGCCAGAGCAAGTGGCCTGTGCAGGAGCTGGATGGTCCCAATCCCATTGCTGAGACACTTCCAAGCAGGGTTTGTTCACCTGCAAAGGGCACTGACGGAGGTTGGGGCAGGAGGAAACATCTGCACGCCCGTGTCACGGCAGGGGAGGCTGTGGGGCAGCACGGAGTGACCATCGGGGTTCCGACAATAGGCAAGGGCTGGGCTGGAATAGCAACGGGATACGGGAAAGCCTCATGACACAACCCGAGATATCCCAGCAAAGGTCACCCAGCCCCTTCCAGCCCCAGGGAACGCTCCAGCCCCACCACTGGGCTGAACTGGGGAGAGGAAACCAGCCTCCAAGGCAGAGGGAGGACAATACTCCTCCTGGAAGTGATGCAGTGATCCCATCCTCTGCCAGCATTACGAGGTATTAGTCACGAACTTCCAGAGCCTCCCATTTGTCTTAACTAATTGCATTATCTAAAGAGCACTAAAGTTAATCACCTGCCAGATTCCCTGCCCCAAGAACTTCCACCGCCACCACCTCTGGAAATTTATCAAACCCAGGGTAATTGTTCACCACAAGGCCACAGATAACCACAACCAGTACAAACCATGCCTGGACTAATCACACCACTGGTTTATCTGCTGCAAACGGTAGCAGCTGCCCCGGTGACCTCAGGGAAAAGGAAGGATCATCACCTCAACCACGAGCTCATGGTCAGGATCAGCTCAGGCACTGGGGTTTGAAACACGTAGTTTAGTCCCTGTTTCAGATGGAGTAATCAGAATTTGAAGTTTTTCTCATTAGAAACATGAGGTTCTACAGTAACAGCACTTCTGTTTCAGTGGAAGTTGAATTTCTGCAGCAGATGGAAGTTGTCCTGACAGACAGGATCTTTATTTCAGATACTCTTCTGCAACTGTTCTTTACATAAATCTTATTCCTGGAATTCAGCATCTCTGTGGCGTCCTCTGGACTGGCCCCAGCAGGTCCAGGCCTCTCCTGGGCCGAGGACCCAGAGCTGGAGGCAGAGCTGCATGTGGGTCTTGGAGCAGAGGACAACCTGATGCTGCTGTGGCACACAGTACTCCTGTCATTATCCCAAAATTGAGATTATCAAACAATTATCTCCCTAGAAAAGATCAGGAAAAAATCAGTGTACCCCAGCCCAGACACTCGATCTTTCTCCAAGCCTCTGGGAACAGCTCAGCTCCCTCAGTCAAAACAAAGTGTTAAAAATAATGAAAGAACAGGTGAAGTCTAAATACAGACGGAACAAGCATCCTAAAAATATTTTTTTTCCATCAAGCCATCAATAGAAATGGTTTATTTGCTCACAATCCAGACACCGAGGAAACAGTGTCTGCAGAGCAGCTCTGGATGACTGTGCTGCAGAGCACCCAAGCAAAGAGGGGGTTTTATTAAAAACCCAAAACCTCTATCTCTATACCCAAATACACACCCACAACCACAGCCACACTGCCAGCCAGGAGAGATTTTGCACCTCAAAAGTCACAGATTAAGCAAATTATTATCCAGGAGTGACCGAATCAGCAGCTGCAGATGATCACTATAAAATCCTTTAGCTGCCAAACCCCAAAATCTTTCTAAATTTGGGGCAATAAACTGGCAGTGTGGAGGGTTTAGCTCTGGCTGGACGGTGCTCCCCTCGCTTCCTGCACCCTGCATCAACTTTGGAAATAAAACCCCTCACAGCCATCACACCTACACAAACACACAGATCGATCCTCACACAGCTCCTTCCCTCCAAATTCCACACTCAGCGACCGAGCTCTGACTGACAGAAGAACGCAGCTTCCAGCAAAACAGAAATCACATCTCTGGGACAAAACAAATTCTATTCCCGGTACCCAGCGTGGAGAGGTGTCACTCCCAAAACTCTGCAGCCGCTGCAGAACTCCAGGGGAGCAGCTGCCCTGGCGACCACACGCACGAGGAATTCCACGGGGAAGGAGGAAAAAAAAAACCCAAGAAAAATGAGGCTTTACCTTGTAGAGAGACGGGAACTTTAGCCAGAACTGCATTTGGGACATTTTAGAGCAGCATTCGGGGGGCTGTCGGCACGGGAGGCAGCAGCAGGGGGAGGGTGCTCAGCGGAAAGTGGAGAAAGGTCCATTCACGGCTGGGGCTCATCGGGGGGCTTTAAAAGCCAACATGCAGCAGCCAGAGGAGGGAAAATGGAGACTCAGGGCCCGGCAGAGCCGTCCTGCACCCGGAGATTTGCATAGACTGTTTAGTCACGACGAGAGGGCTCTTACTTCCTCTAAGTCCAGGGCTGACTTTCAGGAAATGATGCCTGCTTGGTAAGTCAGTGAAATTACTGGCAGTGCGAGGAGAATTACTGTACGTGGTGCAATCCAACCACAGAGCACAGTAAACAGCGCCGGGCTCCGCAGAGCCAGAGGGCTCCGGGCTCCCTCCGCTCCCCTCCCCGGCCACCCAACGCCAGCCTTTGTCCCCCTGGCAGCCCCTGCTCTGGGCTGGGGGTCCTGCCCTCCTGCCCACCCCCCTGATTTCAGGGCTCGGATGACGTGGTCCAAGTGACAAAGCTCACGAGGAGTATTCCCACGTTGGTGTCCCCCCAAGAGCCATGTGCTCTCTTTGTCTTCGGTGTCTGCCCCACCCCAAATCGTGCCTTTAGAAATCCAAAGGAGTGGCCCATTCTCTTCCCTTTCCTCCCTGGATCACTGTTATTTCCCAGGGACCGTTCCTTGCCCTCTCTTTCCAAAGCTGTCCCTTTTAACTTTAACAGTTCTGAAAACAGAAATAAGCAAAATTTCTGGTGGGGAAGAGAAGAAGGCACAAAAAGGGACCTCTGAAAGGGACGTGAGCTTAAGGAAGGTCTCCTCCAACACCACTGGAGACAAAAGGAATCATCCAGAGAACCCCCCACCCTCCGGAAAATCCCTGGGAACTGTTGTGTTTGCTTTGGGCGCAAGAGGCTCCTGTTTGCTCTTCCCTGGCAGGGCTGGTGGCAGCCCCGGAGCCGGGCTCTGCCCGCGGGGTCAGTTCCAGTTTGCCCAGCAAACCCAGCAGCGCACGGACCCAGCAGTGCACGTGCTGGGAACGGGGAGGGAGAGGAGCCCTGGCCGCTCCGAGCCTCTCCATCCCTGCTCCCAGTCCTTCCAGGCACCCACGGCACGGCTTCAAGGGAGCGCGGCTCGTGGCTGTCCCGCGTCTGAGCCAGCATTTGATGCCTGCTGCTGTGGCTGTCACTGCTGAGGCAACTCCTCCCGGGGCCCTGTGCCGGGAACAGCTGGAAAATCCCATGTTTACGAGGCACTTCTCAAAAAAACAGAGCTTTGGAGTGAAAAGAAGGCACAAAGTCCCAGCAAGCCCGGGAGAGAGGCAAGCAGACAAAGCCCTCCAGGGAGAGCTGAGCGAGGGAATTCTGCTTTATGCCATTGGATGAGGAGGGTGGATGGGCCCTCCAAGGAAAACACGCCAGGTACTGAGGCTGGAAAACCACCCACAGGGCAAAAACCTGCAGCAGGGCGCGTTTCCAAGGGCAGAACTCTGCAGCACCGTGGCTCCACAGGGACTGAGACACCAACAGTGAGGATCCACATTCCACCCTCAACACACCTAGTCCAGGAGGTTTATTCAATAAGCAAATGGGAAAGAAAAACACCTTTTCCCTGGCACAACTGCAGCTATGGCAGGGTCTGTGGTCATGGATGGGGCTCCCAGGAGGAGCTGGAGCATCTGCTGGGCTCTCCCTGCTCCCAGGACCCATCTCACTTCACAGTGGAGGCTGCAAGCAGCGCTTCCCTGAGAACCAGCACTTCCCTGAGAGCCAGCAGAACATCCTGCAGGGACTACAGCGACAACAGAATTTGGTTTCTGTGGGCAGCAGGCTCAGGGTGGAGAAAGGCTGAGGGTTCTCAAGGCTGCTTTTCTCTGAATTTGCTGTATTTAAGGACAGTCTGTGCTGGCCCATGGTGCAGGTGCTTTAATGACACGTGTGGAGCGAAGAGGCCGAATTCATTTCTGAAATGTCTTAATTAGCGCCTTGCTGCGTGACCTTGACTGAACCACTACGTCCTGCCCGAGCCAATCGAGGTCTCGCAATTCGCACAACCTTTGGAAGAGCAGGTGGATTATTTCCTCCTCCTTTTCTGTCAGCGGGGCAAAATGCAGACACGGGAGACCCGGGCTGCCGAAGGAAGCGGGAACACGGCGCAGACACCCAGGGCTGCTGCATTGATTTTGCAAGCCCACAGCAGTGTAATCACCTCGGGGAAGATGAACCGCTGCGGAACCACCACCTGGAACGTTCCCAGCCTGTCCGAGGGGAGAGGCAATCCTGCTCCCCACAATTCATCCAAGAACACGTGTGCTGACAGACAGGGACAAGGAAAGCAGGATTATTCCAGCACTCACATCTGATTTATCCCCTTCCAGCCAAGCCCAGGGAGTCGCTGTGCTGGGGAACCTTCTGCACCCCCTGACTCAGACCAACTCTGCTTTGAATTAAAGCATCTATTTTAAACCATGTCCCCACGGTCTGCTATTGGATTCTATTACCAGCACTTTTAAGAGCTCTGAGCGTTTCAGACCGGCTTTTCCCGCTTTTGTTGGCTTTGGGAAGGGAGGAGGCAGGGAATGGCGTCTGCCAAGAACCTCAGAAGGCAGGTCTCCATCCCCTCCTGCCCAGAGCGGACAGCGCTGCTTGGAGGCAGCAACACAGATGAAAACTGTCTAGACTGGAATGGGGTGGATATCTGAGCCCTCCAGGCTCTTTTACCCCTTCCCCAGGGCCACAGGCATCCCGGGGGGCTCCTGCAATCCACTGACATCAAATCATACCTCAATAGCCAAATTATACCTCCCCTCCTCCTGGGAACCAGCTCAGGATGCCTAAACTGGAGCACCCCAAGCCTTTGGCCAGTGCACAGTGAGTTGTTATAACCACAGCCTTCACTTTCCTTACCCCAGGCCTGCAGGAAGTGTCAGGTATCTCACCCAGAGGGGTTATAAAGTGTTATTACATCAGCCCAAACCCCAAACCTGCAGTGCAGAAACAAAGACACGAGCACGCAAAGCCACTTGTTCTCCCAAGGCCTCAGAGCCAGGTAACTGCCTGCAAATGGATTTTAATGTCTGTGTTCCCTGTAGACATAACTCCAGGACAGCAACACAAGTTCCAGGACGTTTCTTATTCCAGGAAACTCTTCGTTTCAGCCACAACCAAGTGTTCCATATAATTTAATAACTGTTGCATTGATTTCCCCTAAATCACCAGAGCTCTGTGCACTGAAGCACTTCTAAAAATTAATACTTTTTTTAAGAGCGGGTCAATTTCTCCTCCTGCTTTAACAAGGAAGATTAACAGGAGATTGCAAGGGGCTGGTGGTGAGGAGAGGGCTGGTTTATGATTAACACGTGTGGTCAGGAGCCCCCATCCAGCAGAGCAGATCAAACAAGGCTGTAACTGCATCTTTAAAGTGTTACTGAAGGTGACTCTGCCCGAGAGCAGCCAGTTCCTCCTGGCCCACAGGATAAATCCATCTGGCCTCACCTCCTCCCTCCAGCCCAAGCACAACCCACGTTTTAAGAAGGGGACCAGAGTTCCTCCCAAAGCGTTTACACCCAGAGCTGTTTCACTGAGGGGAGAAGGAGGATCTGCAGAGTGCTCTGCACACCCACCATGTCCCCAGCTCCACACTCCTCTGGAGCTGCTCCCCTGTCCCTGGAGCTGCTCCCCCTCCTGGGTTTATTTCTCGGTGGACCTCAGGGCACATGAAGTCAGCAGAGGAGGTTTCTGTGTGTTCAGCAAAGTCCTCTTCTGGAGCCACAAGTCGCACAAAATTAGGCAAAGGGAACACAGACTGCCAGCAAAGGCCATCAGAGATAACAGAGAGCTCAGAGGAATTAGGCAGAGTCTGTGTTTCAACTAATTCTAAACTGACCGGGGCAGTGAAGTTAAAGAAAAATCTGTGGTGGCCAAGAGCAGCAGGTATCACATGGCAGGAATGCTCTCCTAGAGCAGGATGCTCTGACTCTATAAGGCTCTGGGGACAGACACAGCTCACAGGGACAGCACAGGCCAGAGGACAACTTAAACCCCACTGAATTCAGTGCTTTATTGTGACAATTAACAGCTCTCACCACCAGTGTCACAAGACAGCACTGCCATGGCCACAGTACTTTTGCAGAACTACTGCCCACGAGTGCCAGATCCCAACTCAGCAGCACCTGGGACTGCAGGAATAACCAGCAGGAAGGGAGGGAAGCAACAGAAACCAAACCCTGCTTCTCTCAGGACTGTGATTTCTAAGGACACGTGGGCAATCTGTAGACTTTTCCATAAGGAGATGGCACCGTGTGGTTGGGATGAGACTTCGGCTGAAGACAACAGTTCCCAAGACCAGAAACGCTGTCAGACCCAACGTGGCCTCCCAGAACTATTTTCTGAACCTCTGCTCAAGCCACTTGTTTATATAAAAAATGCCAACAGATCGGCAAGGATGAATCACCCAGGAGCAAGCCAGAACCCAAAAATATTGTGGAGGAAACAAGTTCAAGTTCACATCAGGCTGTTCTGGCCGTGCAGCAAAGCACCTTCCCCGCTCAGCGAGGTGAATGGTTCAACTACAGAGGAACTCCCAGAGCCATTAGAAAATGTGGCAGTTCCCATTCTCAGCATCCCCAGGACAGCACCCTGCAGGTCCAGCTGAGGCTCCCCAAAACAAAACATGGAAGGATGAGGGGAGGAAATGCCAATGCCAGAGGAAAAAGCACCAGAATTCCCGCTCTCCAAACCCTACAGTACATGGACAATCACTGCCGCCAACAGAAAGGGTTTGCTACATGAATGCCTCAGTCAATCATTTGCTCTTTAGACCTTTTAAGTCCTTCTTCATTATTCCTCAAAATTCTGGATTCTGCTACCGTGTGGTAGCACAGACTCTTTCCCATGGGAATTTTTCTCTTCTTCTCCCTGTGTTCTATAAATAAAGATAAGGTTTGGATGTTATTGAAACTGTCTCTGGAAAGATGGGCAGTTCAACCTGGCCTATCAGCCTAGGGGGAGGTTTTGAATTGACCCAATCCAGAGAAACTTTTAAGTGTCTAGATAAGTTTTAGAATTAAATAATAAAATCAGAATTCCGCCTCACCCGATCCAGTCTGGTTCTTGCACTCGGCTAGCGCTCAACAGTGACACTACCAGAGCAAAGCCAAGAGAACAGCCTGTATCCATGTGTAGAGGCAGCACAAGTCCTCATACAAGCACCTGATCCATTTTGCCTGCCCAAGGACCCCAGACTGGATCAGGAATCTCTTACCAGCACCTGCAGCAGACTCCTCATGCTCCTCCTTTGGCTCCACTGCTCCATTTGGCATGGTCAGACCAGCCCTCGCCACCCCTACCATGGCAGCAGGAAAGTTTGGAAAAGACAGGTACTTTCCTGTACAGCCACCTGGAAAGATGGAACCACCCAGCTGCTCCCAAGCCAAATGTTTCAGCTTCCCAAGCCAAATGTTAATATTTAACAATTTGGCATCTGGGACAATGAGGAATCAGTAAAGTGGAAAACACTGCTGAAGGAAGGGCTGGAAAAGCTTCAGGATGCTCCTGGATGGCTCCAGATGGATGCCACTGCCTCCAGTTCAGGGCCTGCTGCTCCACCAGAGCCAGGCTCCAACTCTGGCTCCTGTGAGCAGATCTGCAGCTTTTCTCTGGATGAGCAATGTCCGGTGGCTCAGAGAGCCCTGGATTTATCCATGACTTCCGTGTCAGTGCCCAGTGCATCCTAATCCTGGAGAGCACCAGGAGAGACCATGCAGGAGGCTTGGAAGTCCAAAACTGAGCATCTAGTAAGGCTGATGTGGCTCCAAACTGCAGAATGAGCTGTTAGAGGATGACTGGAGCCTGAAATTCCTCTTCCAGAGACAGCCCCACCAGTGCTATTTCACCCCAACACGTGAATTAACAGAACACTGTCCCTTGGCTTTGGGGAGCTCCAGACACACCTCAGCCCTCGGAGGTACCAACTCCAGCAGAGAACTTCAGCTTGGAAAACAGAGCTCTAACAAAGCCTGATCCAGTGTTCCTCAGTTTCAGCACACATGGGGTGACACATCACTGCCCTGGGACCTGTGGGATCTCCAGGGACCAGAGCACGAGCTCACAGACAAACCATGGAACAGGACTGGAGAGCACCCTAAAGCTGCTCTGCTCCTGGTGGGAATGCACAGGGCACTGCCTGGTGGTACAATACCCCAGTGAAGGAACTGGTCTGGCTGCGTTAGGTTCAGAGGACACTTTGCTGTGTCCACACTGGGGGCAGAACACCTGCAGGCACCTTGCAATAGGTGCAGCCTCACTACGGAAAGAAGAGTCCAAACAAAAGCTCATTTGCCTGAAACCACCTCACTCCCATCCATGGCTTCCTCTCCCAAAGGATGAGAGCAGCACAAGAATTATTTCTTGCTCTGGGAATCGTTTGAGGTCATTCACACCTGGTTTGTCTCAGAGCCTCCTGCTCTTTTCTCACCCAGCCAACACAAAGCATCTCCTTTCACATGGAATCTCCAGAAATGTGCTCCTCCAAGCTGGCTGAGATCAATTTCTGTGATGCAGCAGGGAAGGAAGCTGACTGACTACTGAGATACTAGAAAATACATAAGTTAAAGAAATAATTAAGCCCTTTTCCCGTTAAACCCATCAACCAAACTCCACCAGACCTGGAGGTGAGACCTATGGCGGGGACCCCTCTCCCCTGCCCGTCGCAGCCCGGTAAATGGTCTCACAAGTTGATGAGATCACCTTTCTGCCTTGTTCCTCCCACAATTAATTCTGCAGGAGGCACAGATCGATGCTCCTGTGATTCAATTATTTATCTGGTTTAATCCAGCCAGAAAACCCTGACCAGCAGCTGCCCAGTGGCTGCCCAGGTGGGTCCCTGACAGGAGGCACGGGGAGCTGGATGGGGGGACCACTCCAGTGGCCACCTCAAAAAACACAAATCTCCAGCACCTGCTCATCCAAACCTGCAGAAATCAGAGCCCCAAGGAGTGTAAAAACCTCTCTTTAGCCACACCAAGAAACCAAAAACACATCGAGGGGGGAATTAACACATACACAGGCAGACACCAATGCCTGTATCCTAGACAGGATACAGCCAGTCCCTTCTTTATTCCAAAGTCAGCTCTGTCATATCAACTACTTGCAGTTTTTACTGACTAATCTTCCTGTAAGACGTTGCCAAAAGCCAGTGAAACATTCCCAAACCTCCATGGAAAGAGCTCCTTCCCACCCAGAGAGATCCCCGAGGTGAGGGAGCTCTGGGTCCCCAGAGTGACTCGGGGTCACTGCTCATTCCTCCCACGCTTCAGTTCTGCAAAAACTGACCTGGCTCCACTCTCAGAATGCTGGGCACTGAGTTGATGTAATCCCTAAATATTCACTGTCCAGGAATCCACCACTTGTAACCAGTGAGGAAGCACAAGAGCATTTTGGGAGGGAAATAACTGAAGTGTCTGAAGCGAGTTCTATTCATACTCTGGGACCCTCCTGCAGCCAGGACCACCCCCAGCACTGCCAGTGTTTATGCCAAGCATCCCTTTAGAAGACAGAAGCAGTTTTACCACAGAGAAGCTCCTACCAAACCACAGACACCTTTCAAATTCCTGGTGTCAGAGGATTGATCCCAATTGCACACAATTCCTGTCCAGGGCTGGACAAATTTATTACCCATCCCTTTGTTTTCCCTCAGTAAGGCAACACTGAAAAATAACCCCCAGCACCCCAAAGCCCCCTTTCCCCCCAAAGACATCAGGAACTCTGCACTTACCTGAGGAAAATCCCCATTTTTTGGTAAGAAGTCAGTGGGGTCCACAGTTGCATAGTTTGTATCCAAGAAATGTGGTCTGCTGATGGAATCCATATAAAAATCCTGAGGGGGGTTAAAATATTGCCTGTAAGGAAATGGGAGAAGCAGTTACTCCCTGTCAGTCCCCAGCACTTCTCAGGTCACTTCAGCCTCTGGCAGCTGTGAAGCTGCAGCTCTGGGATGTCACAGAGGACAGGAGAGGGATATTATTATGGATATTATCCAGAAGAGAGATGGCAAAATAATACCTGTACCAGTTCTATCCCGCTTCCCAAACTCAGCAGTGTAAGAATGCCGAATTAAGATTATAATTCTTGACAATTTGCGTAAACCAGGAAGGATTTAATAGATTACAATGGTCTGCAGTACCCAGTATTTAGTATTATTTATAGCCCTGATGACAAAGCAGAATGAAGCCCTGGGATGCCCCAGCATGACGGGTGTGGTGGACCTGGCAGTCACACCACGTAAGGACACCAGGTGCAGGGAAACATCACACCTGAATGCCAGTTTGGGCCACAAAAGCCCCGGAACAGCCCCACAAACCAGCTCTGACAGGGAAACACCCCTGTTAGCCCACCTGGACATGGGGTTCACCGCTCACAGACTCCAAAGGCAGGTCAGAACAGAAGGGTTGGGGACAGGGAAACACAGACAGAACTGTCACACAGAGAGGAATGAGGGATGTGACTGGTGTGAGTTCAAAGGCAAGATCTCTGCTCGGCTAAGAAGGGAACAAAGCAAAGATCCTGCCTGCTCCTCCTGGGCAGGGCCATGCCAGCTTCCTCCTGCTCCCTGCAACCAGCATCCGCTTCCTCCGGGCAGCCAGGGGCAAAAACTGCACAAGAGCAGCCAATTTCCTTCCTCCTGCCCAGGAGCAGCCGCTGGCCTCTGCTCCACGCCACCTCCTGGTTTGCTATTACAGGCACAAGCCCTTTCCCTCTCCGGCAGGAGCGAGGAATGTGCTTTGTAATCCTTCCCGTAAGGGGCCGTGCTCCTGCTTGGGCAATCGCCACCGACACCCTGAGCGCTGGAGCCACGGGATGTCCACCCCGGCTGGACGGTTTCCTCCTCCTGTGGGGAGCTGTACGTTCTCCCCCGATGCCAGAGTCACAGAACCCACGGCCAGAAACTTGAACGGGGCGCTGGGGGAGGGAGAAACAGAGTTTGAACAGAACTCCTGCCCAGGAGCTGGGAATGCCGAGCTGCCAAAGGATTATTAAGCAATTAAGGTGCCATGTGTGGCCAGCAGCTCGTTAATGTACCCGGTGAACATTTACATGTGGATTTATGTGCAAACACAGTTATCTCCTCTGATAAATACGTTTTTCCTGCTCGTTTCCCATCACTAAAGATAATATCCTCAAAAACTAACAGCTCCTTCTGCCTTTCCTTTTTTCCTTCTTTTCTGTGCTGCCATGGCTTTACCTGCTGCAGAGACACCTGAGACCCGGTGTGAACACATCTGCACACCTCAGCTCCCACAGTCCAGCCCTGACCGTTGGCTCCTCCTAATCCATCCAAGGAAATTAAAATCTGGGCATAAATTCTGGGAATGAATGCATTTCCACACAGGAAAAGGCTGGTTTAAAAGGCTTTCAAGTCAAGGCCGCTGTGGTCTCGCCATCTCTCACACGAGGACAGAGCTTGGCCAGCGTCAAGGAACTAACCAAGGAATAGGAAAACTATTTTTACTGGAAAAGTGAGCACCCCCTCCTGTTTCCCTGGCACTTTATGGCCTGGACAAGGGTCACTCAAGGTAACGGGAAGGAGACCAAGAGAGCCCCAACCTCCCTGGCCTGCTGTGGAATGACCAGCTCTGGTTGGTATTTTCTTTCCCTTAATCTTGGTCTTCCAATCTGTCCGTGTGAGATGCACTTGGTTCCTGCAGTTTGCAGGGAGAGCCCACAGCAGCTCCGGGCACCGCTCCGAGATCCTCCTTGGAAAGCCCCCAAATCCCTTCAGTACCTTTGGAGCTGGGCTTTACCTTCCCTTGAGTCAGAACTCAAAGCTGTTCCCCCTCATTTGCAGGGCTGGCACAGAGCCATTGACAAGTTTGCTTGAATTAAACTGGGATGAAAACGCTTTAACTGGAAGAATCAGGTCAGTGACCCTGTGACAGCCAAGGTGTGAACACAGCCCGCAGCAAACTGCCCTGTCCCCACCTGCTCAGCCTCTCCAGGGCTTAGCTCCTGGCAAACTGCTCCATGGAAGCTTCTGTGGGTCAGCAGCTTCCCTCAGAGGCCGAGGGGGTTCACTGGACAACCAAAAACCGTTCCAGAAAGGAAATTTATGCTGGTTTAATCACACCAGCTGCCCGGAGAGGAATGCTCCGTTGCAATTCCGCTGCATTCCAGCTGCTCATCCATGACCCAATGCATCCAAAACCCTTCTGAGCCCACGGTGCCACTTCTCCGAGACCTCCCATGTGTGTTTTGGCCAGGCTCCATCCTCTGTTCTTCACTCAGAGACACAAACTTCACATCTCAGGCCAGTGGAAGATCAGGGAGAGCCGAGAGGCCACGGGCTGCCTCAGCATCAGCCTGGCACTTTCCTTCCCCATCAGACACCAATCCATGTTTTTCAGAGCTTGCTTTACTATTTCAGCAAGCAATGCTCCATGCAGAGGTGGAAAAGGGCATGAAAACAGCAAGAAAAGGGGTTGTGTGTTTTGGAAACTGGGGACAAAGCTTTGCTGCAGGTGTGTGACACCTCATCCCACAGCACAACGGGGCTGTCCCAGAGCCCCCCCAGCCAGGAATGTGCTGAGCCTCCAGCAGCAAGGGAAGCTGAGCTCTGCAGGAATAATTTCCTCAAAAAAGAGCTGAGCTGCTGCTCTTCAGAGCCCTGAACCTCCCTGGTTCTTTCAGGGAGGTTTAATACACTGTTGACATTTGTCAGGTTAAGAAAATCTGAACCAAAGAGGCCACGTCTGGGGTCTTCTAAAGAAATTCCCTAGCATGAAAGTGAACTGCTGAAAAGAAACAGGAAAAACCTGCTTCAGGATAAAGGTGTTGCTATGAGAATAAGCCCTGTCCAAACACAGCCACTTGCAAATGAGATTTCTCTGCAAGGATTCTGAAGAGAAGCCTGCACCACTTCTAATGCCAGCCGCATTTTTCTGTGTTACAGCATGGGCTACAGTTACAACTGCCTTTAAAATCTCACTTTTCAATGTTTCCATTCCTGTCAGGATTCCTACCTGTAACCCCCTCACTCTAAATCCACCTAAAACAAGAGTCAGTGCCATTTTCAAATACAAAAAGCACAGACTTTTTTAAAATGTGAAATGCAGATATGGAAAATCTCACCTGAAAGGTGATTTTTACAGCTCCTGGGGCATGAAGAACAGGAAGCTAAAGGTGCAGGCTTGGCTAAATCATTCCCTAGCAAATCATTACTACAATGGGCCTCATTTCCAGAAGTAACTCCAGCAAAGGCAGCAAGTCCAGGTTTGTGTCAGACACAGGCATGTCCTTGCAGGATCGGGCTGTAACGTTCCCGGCAGCGCTGATACGAGCGGCACCGAACAGGAAGAGAGTGAGGGGCAAAACCAGAACAAATGGTCAAGGAAAAAAAAAAAACAACCCAAAGCAATAGATAAACACAATCTAATCTTGTGGTTCAATGCAGCAAAACAGAAATTCTGTTATAGCTCTCTGGAGGATTCACAACGTGTAATTTACAGGAATCCTGCTCAAAAAGCACAGCCCCTTCCAATCAGCCAGGCTGGCCGAGAGCAAAGGGCCTGAATGGATCTGAGAAGTCTCCTGTGGGGAGGAGCTGGCACAGCTCAGCTCTCTCAGCACCTGTGGGGCAGCTTCTGGTAGCCCCTCGTGGGGAACTGCCCTGTCCATCCACCCCGTGCTGCCGGGCAGCTCCTGCTGTGGCCAGCGGGGACCGGGGCCACCAGGGCAGCAGAACCAACACAGGGACACAAGTCCCCTCGTCCCCCTGACAGAGGGGCTGATCCTCACTGCTCCTGGAACTCACACCCTCACAGGGAGGGATCCCACCATGAAGATGCCAAAATCCCTTTAGGAGAGAGGTTACAATAAATCCCCAGTTTAATTCCAGGCACCTGGAACACAGTTGCTAGCTCAGGATGTCAAGTTCTGCTTCTTTCAATTCTCCTTCCTCCCACCTCTGACCTAGATAAGGAACACATCCTGTGTATCCGTGCCACTCCCTGGATTCACAGAGACCGAGGCAGCCATGGATCAGCCTCCAAACCCCCAGCCTCACCAGAGTCCCCATTCAAGTCACTCAGTGATGGCACAAAGCCACTTTTTGTTGTCCAAACATTTGTTATATCCCACCTTGTGATCTAGGATGGAAGTTCTTTGTAAAGAGGGAAAATGGAAAACAACATTCTTCAGTACAGACATGACATGGCTGTTAGTGTCAGTCCCTTCCAGTGACATGGCAGAGGATTTTAACTCCACCAGAAACCTGACACCTGGTACAGGTAACACCTTCCTCCACATCTGTGCAAAGCTAGAGACTGCCCAGTGTGTTTGCTCAGCCAGATCTGTTAAAAAATTCCATTAGTGTTACAAATCCAGGCTAAACCAAGGCTGTTCCTCCCTTACTGCAGCCTCCAGGTTTACCAGAAAACAAAGGTTTTCTCTTGTTTTTCAAAACAAAAAGCTGTTTGCTGCTGTTTCCAAGCTGCAGCAGTGTCTGAAACGCCACAAGATCAGTGAATGATGCAACCATTTCCCCATCAGATCGTGAAATAAAGTAAACATGGAAAGCAGTAAAGAAACAGTTGAATCACGGGGTGTGCAAGAGCAGAGGAGATTAGACAAAGGAGAACAGCACTCACTGGTTTTCACTTGGGAAGGACGAGGTTGGGAAAGAGACTGGGTAGCAGCTACTCCATGAGTCGGCGGCCAGCATGGAATTCTGCAAGGAGAAGGCACAACAGTCAGAGCAGCAGAGGCCTGGAACCATTACCTGGGGCTGCAGATCCGAGGGCAGGCCTGTGGCTTCCCTCCCTCAGTGCTTCCCAGAGGCAGAGGTGGCTCCTCATCTCTGGAGCAGGACTCCAGTTTCAGCTTTGGAGCCTACTCCCCTACCACTGCCCCCAGATGGTCACCAGGGTCAGTCCCCTTCCCCAACCCTTTCACTGGACACTCTGAAGGGACAAGAGGAAATGGCATCAGGCTGTGCCAAGAGATGTTCAGGTTGGACATCAGGAGGAATTTCTTCGTGGAAAGGGTGGTCAGGCTCTGAAAGGGGCTCCCCAGGGAGGTTTGGAGTCCCCATCCCTGGAGGTGTCCAAGGAAGGACTGGACGTGGCACTCAGTGCTCTGGGCTGGTGACAAGGTGGGCATCAGTCACAGATTGAACTTGATGACCTTGAAGGTCTTTTCCAACCTCAGTGACTCCATGATTCCATGATTCAGTCTCTGTGGGATGTCAGCACCAACCATATAACCTGAAATCGGCTGGCAGAGGTCACACCCAAAAATGTCCTGTGCCTTTTGTCTTCCCACTTCCCAGAACAGTCTCCAATTAACGGGAAGCCCTTAGCTCAGCTCATACCAATAAAATCAGGGAGAGAACACAGTATCTCCTTACTCAGCTCCACAGCGGCCTTTAATCTGTTCTTTGTGTGCCCAAAGCAATGAAACCTTGTACTTGAAGCAACAGGCACTTGGGCCTCGCTTGAACCTCTGTGTCCCTGCATGTGACACATTCCAGAATTTGAAACGGAAAGAGAAAACTCCAGGAACACGTCAGCTATTTTGGGACAGGGTTTGCTTTTTGCCTTGTTGGACAAATGCATCAGGGACCCGGTCTGGTTTTAGCAGCTATATCAGGACAAATACAACTTATTTATCTCTGCTGCTCTGGAAACAGAGACAGCTGGACCCGGGCACAGATTCACACGTCTGGGAGAGATGTGCTGGGGTAGGAACAAGGTCTGCAATCCTGGGCCTACTCTTCAGTCCTTCCCCAAGGAGCTGGCACCCAGCAGCTTTCTGAGAGGCCTTGTTTTAATCACAGCCCTGCTCTTCCCTCTCCACTTCAACCTCAACCCCCTCCGATCGATCCCGCACGCCCCCGCACAGCTGCCGGGGAAGTCTGGAAATCGCTGCTGTAAACATGGACCAGGACTCCCAGCATTTACCAGGCTGGACTTCGCTGCCCAGACCCCTCCTGGGCACAGCCTCCCCCACCCCAGGATCTGCAGAGCCTCACCTCCACGTCCGGCGCGGCGAGCTGGGAGCGGAGGCCGGGGATGCCGCAGACGGCGTCGCCCGGCTGCTGGTGCTGTGGGAAGCTGTTCCCCCCATCCATGGCGGGGAGAGCTGAGGGCATCAGCCCGTGTCCTGCCGCATGGAGTCCTCGGGAGGGTGGGGACAGGCTGTGGAGTGAGTGGTGGGAGCGTCTTTATCTGTGCTCTTCACCCTGCACCATGTCCTGGGCTGGGAAAGAAAGGCACGTTTAGGTTTTGTGAAAGGGGAGGTGGGGAAAAAAAAAAACCACTTGTAAGCTTAAACATAGCTGAGAGATGAGCAAACAGCCACCAGCCTGTGAAATGCTGCTGCCTCTTCAGAAAAGAGAGGGTTTTATGGGAAACAGAGCTCTCCATTACCACCACACCTGGAATTCACCCAGGTTGGAACTGGAACACACCTCTCCTGCCTTTCACACCGCAGGAGCCCCGCAGGTCCCTAAGATCACCTGGGTCGCTGCACACAGAGCTGGGCTCAGCCTCAGGAATTTTCTTATCTAATGTACGAGAAGACTCTGTACTCCTGTGCAAACTCATGGTAATCAATTCCCCCAAATCGCCTGTTTTCCCGAAAATATGCTCTGGAGGTGGGACACGGCTGAGCCAGCAGTGAACCCTCATCTCCCATCCCGTGGCACACCGAGATCTCCCCAGTTCCAAGGCAGATGTTTCTCTGCACCAAGACCTTTCCCACACCAGTCAAAGCCAACAATACCCTGTTACTCATTTGAAATTAATAGTATTAATGCTACAAATTCCTGAATTCATCAGATTCTGGCACTTTCCCTTTTGCCAGCAAAAAGGGATCCAATGCAGGAGCATTGTCCTGGCAGGATTAACCCCACAGTAACGTGCTGCCTCCAGCACAGCTTCTCAGTCAAAACCTCCAAAGTGATTAATTTTCTTCTAAATTCTCCATAATCCCAAAGGAAACCAATTTCCAACAGGATTTAATGGATTAAAATAAAAAAGAGATGGTGAAAGCAAGCTATACAACAAGAGGAGCAGAGAAAAGCATCAGTGATGTTTTTACTTCCACTGAATCCTTCTCTGCCCCTTTCTGCTTTCCCTGACCCTCCCCAGAAGCTGAGTAAATCAAAGTGGCCAAAATCTTTGGATGGAGCAATCCAGCCACACACAACACCTACAGAGCACAGACCAAAGCTGTAATTTAAAAGAGCCACCTTTGATCGCTCAGGAGACACTGTTTGCTACAAGGAATATTTTTGAAAAGCCATTTCTGACTCCGAGGCCCTTTAAAAATAAGTGACCTTGCGGTGGACAAAATGACTGCGGCGTGTGCAATGGAAAGTGAAATTAAAGTGAGTCTTTCTGCCTTCCCGTGGTGCTGCAGCTGTGCCAGCAGTGCCCTCTGAGCAGGGCTCATGTAGGGGCTGCAGGGCCCACAAGGACCAGCCAGGATCCCCCAGCCAGGACCCCTGAGCCTGGACACCGATCCCGTGGTGGAGTCACGGGCGAAGCCCTCGTGTTCCGAGGACCTTCTGTGTGAAAAGCAGAGTTCAACATTCACATCCCACCTACGGAATGCTGTGTAGAGCTCCCAAAGGGATTGTTTGGGTTTTTTGGGGTTTTTTTTGTGGGGAGAAGGTCTCCCTTTTCTATTTTGAAAAGATTCCCTTCAACTCCTGCTCAGCTGTACCCAAGCAAGGCTGAGGTTTGCTGATCTCAGGGTCAATGCCACCGACTGGTCTGGTGTCTGTAAAACCCTGTGACTCTTCCTTACACCAGACTTCAAGGGTTTTGCTGCTCTTCTTTTTTTCTCCTTTCCCCTATTTGCAACAGCTTTCGAGAGGAAATCAGCAGCAGTGATTCCTGTAAGAGCTGTAGCAAATACACAGCTTTACTTACACATCCAAAGGAACTTAGGAAGGGTAAAATCAATATCAGAATCCCTCCGTGCCTGCTCTGCATTAGCTCGTGTCTCACACCACCAGATCTCACTGGTGGAACCTGCAGAGCAGAGCCTGCCTCTAAAGCAGCACCAGTTCCCTAAGAAAACTCCTGCACAACAGATCACAGCCCATTGGGAAAATGAAGGAAAACTGCTTTTGCAAGAAAGCTGGAACGCTCTGGGCCTTGCTTTGTGGGGGGCTGTAGTGCAACTGCAAAATACATCCAAGCATTGAGAACAGGGGGGGAAAAGAGGCACTAAGAGTTCACTCTACAGCCAGCACCATTCCAGCCACACCTCAGTCCTGGAGGATGCTGAGGGAACTCCTTATGCCAGGAGAACGGCATCAGCACTTCCTGGACACCCCAAAATCCAACCTGCACCTGCCAAATCTTTGTGCTGCAGAATGAGCTCCTGGTGATGAACGTGGAGACTGGCCCAGCTCTCACTCCGAGCTCACGTTCCAGTGCCAGGGGCTGCTGTCCAGCTTACACACCCAAATTCCAAGAAAAAACTAAAAAAAAAACCTCACTAAATCCAGTGTCAGAGACTTGCATGAGCCCGAGGACAGCAAGACAACACCCAGCACGAGAACAGAGAAGTGGGAACAGCCCTCGGTTTGTGCCTATCCCGCCATCCTCCAGGCAGCCACATCACAGAAAACCCTAAAAATCAGCAAGTTCCAAAGCGCTTCCACTTCCACATCCCATCCTGCTGCCGTGACAGTAAACGCTGATAACGCAGAGGCCCACACGCCAGGGAACCGCTACAGAAAACAATTTTTAAGTGTTTTTCCACCACTTCTCTTACCAAACACACTCCGACCAAGCAGCAGCTTCCGCTGTTATGGCAAATCCCCCGAGACGAGGCTCCCGGTCCCAGCACTCATGTAGGGAGAGGGCTGGGAGAGGAAAGCCCAGCCCACAGCAACAGCAGCAGCAGCACACAGAGACCGTTCCCAGCTTCAAGCACTTCAGCCACGTTTTCTTGCAGCAGCTCTATGGAAGAGCAGCGATCCCCCAGATCCAGAGGGAGGGCGCGAACCTAAAAATCCCATCGGACGTGTTCCTTCCTGGCCGGGCAGCCCAGGTTTGAAAGTGAAAGCAGCTCCCTGCACAAGATGACGAAGGCCCTGAGTGATTTCATCCTATCGCTGAGCTCCTGAGAACAGTTTCAATATTCCAAACAGTGTGCTCAAAGGTTTGCTGTCAGCACAGGCACTAAGGGGCAGCTCCAGCCTGGAATTCCTCTGGAATTCATCACGTCTGGAGGTTACAGAGCACAAATTTCAGCTTTTAACAGCTTGAACTTTTTAGGCATTTCTCGGACCAGCGCTCCAGCAGGAAAATTCCAATTGGGAACGCACAAAGAACTGCTGTGCAGTAACCAGGATGGACAGAGCCGGGGCTGAGGGCTCGGATCACTGATAACTGCGATCGGGAGAGGTGAAAACAACCCAGCAACTGCAGCCAGCACTTCCTCCTGTTCTGTTCCAGCCTTTGTTGGTGAATTTCAAACTGCCTCCGTTAAAGGAAGACAGCCAGGAACCCACAGACATGCCCGGAGCAGCCAGAGCTAAACCTGCCGATCGTGAATTACCACGCGCTGGGAACAACAAAAACACCTTGGGAATGTGATCCCATTCCTCCTCCTGCTCAGGAATCAGTTCCCCTCACCCTCCCCACCCCCATGGAGAAGAGGGAGAGCCCCAAAGTGTCCCCACCCTGCTCCACCCACTCACGAGCCCCCAGCACGGGCACCCACCGGAGCTGCAGCTGGAGGGAATTCTGCAGGATACAGTCAGGAAGTAACGGCCCCAAAGAAACGGGAACTCAACACTACGGAACTCTGAACAGCCGGTTTTACATCTCAAGCACCCGGGCACCTTCAAGTTCCCCTTTCACGCTTCTCCTTGACGTATTTTTGGGAAGTTTAGACCAAACAAGCAGATGGGAATAGGACTCGGTCCCGTCACCAGTGCAAAGGAGAACACCAGAGAGGAAAACACATATTATGGGTGATGAAAATGGAATCGCTTCAGGGCATCCTAAGCCAGCACTTTGAGCCACCCTGATCTCCTGAATGCTTTGAGCATGGAAAAGGCTGCTGGGACACAGGCAGTGCAGCCCTGGAGCTGGGCACGGCACCGCCAGGCTCCAGAGCAAACCCCAGCATCACCTGGGCACCACAAGTCAATGCAGAGCTGCAGCGTGGAAAAATCCGTGCGACCAATTAACTGTGGTAATTAGTCTGTAAGGAAAGGGAAGAAAAATCTGGATCATTCCAGAGGTTCTTGCAAGAGCTGTGGTGGTGCAGGCAAAAGAACAAACCTGCCCTCCAAGGACAGCAGAGTTTCTAGAGGGAAAAGAGCTTGAGCCTTCAAACAGTGCTCACTGCTCCTCGTCTGACACTCAGACCCTACAGGGGAAAAGCAATCCAATACAGCTTTTTGGAGGGAAAAGACCCTTTTACAAGAAAATATTAACTGCTCCCCACAGGTAGATTCCACCTGTCCCTGCTTTTCCACCTGGGAGAACACACAGGACTATTTCTGGACAGGGCAAAAATGCTTCCCCAAAAACCACCCGCGCTCTGCCAAGGAACTTGGCACATTCCTGTATAAATCCACCCAGGATCACCCTCACACATCCAGCACTGACATTCCCACAGCATACACAGTCCTGCAGGAATCACCCACCCTCACACACATGGCACTGACATTCCCAAAGGACACACAGCCCTGCCGGGATCACCCTCACACATCCAGCACAGACATTCCCAAACCACAAACACATCCCTGCAAGGCAGAGCCGAGGCTGAGGCAGTGGCTCAGACATGGAATGTTCCCCAAAACAGGGACTTGGATACTCCCCAGCACGGGGCAGAGCCTGAGCAAGGCACTGGGAGCACTGGGGCTGCTCCTCTTCCACAAAGAACTTGGCTAAGAGAGGTGAGGAGGCAGGAAAAGGCAGCTCCCAAATTCTTTACACTTTTTCCCCAGTTTCTCTCCCAAGAGACACTTGGGAGAAACCTTTTGGACCTGAGTAGGTCCCGACGTTCTGTTTCACACGCAGCCACTCGTGGTGGAAAAACCACTTCAGGACATCAAAGCCAACTTCCCTACGGATCAGGGCAGCCTAAAGGCAGGCTCAGCGTGCACCTGCTCCGTGAGAGGCGTGTGTTCACCTTGATCACACCCACACTCGTGCAGACCTCGATCGTGTAACCAAAAATGACTTACAGAGTTTTAAGTTTTAAACAGAAAAATGTCTCAGGAGAGTATAAATCTCCCAGCTAGGCCTGGAAGGCTTTCCTGAAGGATCCACACTCTCATGGTGACAAGTCACAGCGTGGTTTTCTCCTGTGCAGAGACCTCCCAGCAACGTTTGAACGAGACAGGTACAGGCTTAATTTAGGAAAATGAGGGTGTAAACACTCAACAAACAGACCCCCATCAAGTAAAGAGCTAGTGGCAGAGGTAACAGAGCTCAGGCTTCCAAAGGCTCCAGCTGGCAGCTTATGGAGCCCTGCAAAACCTGGCAGTGCTGCACAGGACACGCAGCACTCCCAACCCCACAGCAGCAGTATTAGCACATCATTTTCCACTTAAACACTCCCACCACCAGCTGCTCTTGGTTCAGCCATTCCCGCATGGCTCGGGACGAGCTCAACGCTCCGATGACACCGGGATGATGTGCAGCAGGAACAGCCCCAAAGAGGCACAGCCGACACCCTCCCGCCCTCCAGACTCACCCCAGGGCCAGTGCACGGACCAGAAAACCCTCTGGGGGTTTGGATGCCAGCTTTGGGATGCCAGTGCTGAACCTGCAGGACCTGCCCTGCCCGGCCCATCTCATTTTCACTGTAAATCGAGCCTGCTGAGGGGGAGCCACAGTTCTTACAATGGAATTTAGGGTTACTCTGAGGAGTTTTAGACCTGGCACCGGTATTTAATAAGGTGAAGCCTCCAGTACCAGCCCAGTTAATGGTCTGACAACACTGGTTCCCTATTGCAGAAGCTCTGAATTGGGCCAGTACGGGCTGCACCACAGCAGGAGCTCAGTGCATGATGGATTCATGGCTCCACACTGACAGAGAGGAAGTTTGGATCAGAAATTAGGAAATCCTTCCCTATGAGAGTGGTGGTGAGGCCCTGGCACAGCGTGCCCAGAGAAGCTGCAGCTGCCCCTGGATCCCTGGAAGTGCCCAAGGCCAGGTTGGACGGGGCTTGGAGCACCCTGGGACAGTGGAAAGTGTCCGTGCCCATGGCAGGGGGTGGAACTGAATGAGCTTTGAGGTCCTTCCAACCCAAACCATTCCATGATTCTGTGATCGCTGTGCAGTTTTTACAGCGCTCCCTGGAAAAGCAGCTGAAGAGGGAGCCAGAAACACGAGGGCTCGCTGGCTGTGGCCATCCCGGCTGTGCCGTGGCAATTCCCTGTCCGGACCCGGCTCGGACAGGGCTGGAGGGGTCTGGGCATTGCTGGGATCGGGGTCACAGAGGCTCCGCAGCATCTCCGGCTCTCTCCGGTGCAGACACGCACTGCCGATGCCGGCACAGCCCCGAGCGGTCCCCGCCGAGCCCCCCAGGCCCCGCTCCACTCGCGGGACGGACACGCGTGGGGGACACGGGCGGCCAAAGCGCGGGGGCAGCGGGGCCGGCGCTGCCGCTTCCACGGGCTGCTCCGAGCCCGGTCCGCGCCCCGCAGCCCCCGGGCTCCCCGCGGCACCGACCGACCGCTCCCGGGACAGGCCCGGCCG
>VZTH01004011.1:0-27364 GCA_013397815.1 Aleadryas rufinucha
CAGGCCGGGGGTGCTCGGGGCTGGGGCCGCCGTTCCCAGCTCCCAGCCCTGCCGAGGGCGGCTCCTGCTGCTGCTGAGTGAGGGGATCATTGTCCTGCCCTGCGGCGGGGGACATGAAAGGCACATTAACGCACTGTTAGTGCTGCTGTTACCATCCTTCCTCTGGCTTTTGCCTCCCTCCCTGCCTGGGCACGGGAGCAGGGGGGTCCCTGACCATCTCCAGCCCTGCCTTCACTCAAGCCTCGTCTTTAGCACTGCAGACCTTCAGATATCATTTTTTCCCATCCTCTCAGTTCACAGAGCCACAGACCACGTTCCTTTACTCGGTATTAACTTCAAAGTGTTTCTCCTTTTTAAAATACAAATCAATGTTATTTGTTAAATGAGTGTTTTGAACTTGGATCCAATATTTTTAGTGAAATAAAAAAGAAAAGAAAAAGAAGTTTTGTTTTGTTTTTTAACTGGAAGGGATCCAAACTATCCACAGCTTTTATAAACCAACTTCCTTATGAGTCAGGACATTTATTGCCAGAAAAATATTATTTTAACTTTATTAGTGCAATATAGCAGTGACATCTAGTGGCTTTCATCAGTGTCGTGATGAGCGAGGGGAAGGTGGGACTGGCAGGACGTGGGACTGGATCCAGGTCAGGGGTGGTTATTCCATTGTTGAGAGTCACTGGAAGCTGGACAAGCTCTTCCATGGAGTTTACCAGAATTAGAAAATTCTGATAATACAATGAAAATTAACTCTGAGATTGGAAAATCTGATCAGGTGAGACCCATGGGTGATTTCTTAGCTCACATTATAGGGTAAAATTCCTGACTTCCTTTATCCTGGTGGAAATATTGTTCACAGCAGGGAGCCCCTTCACCAGGAACCACAGAAACAATTATTCTCAACTTTCCACATCAAAATTCAGCCTAAGGCCATTTACAGCCCACGTCACCCCAATGCCATGGGCACTTCTTCCTTTGGGAGAAGCAGGACTGGGCACCCAGCTTTGCACACAGCAGGATCGTGTCTGCAGTGCTGGTTTTTCCCAGAGCTGAGGCCCCTCCTCAGGCCTTCCAGCAGGACACTTTTCCACACAGGCTTCGTTTTCCAGCCAGGAATGCCGGGGAGTTCAGGGCAGGGCAGTCACTGGCAGGGGCAGGGGCTGCTCACGGGGCTCCTGAGGGAAAGCTGACCCCAGGGTTTGGTGAAGGCAACGTTCCTGGTGCTGGCACTGGTTTGTTGTCAGCCTTGTGGCTGAAAATATCAGCTTTTCATTTGTGCACTGATGGTACAACAACGTGTGTGCTCCCTGGGTCCCCTCCGAGCCTGCCTGCAGGATGCAGCTGGGCACAGAAGCTGCCACCTTTTGCCAGTTGTTGTGTGAAGACAAAGCTGATTCTGCTTCTCTGACAAGGCCTTGGAAGGGACCAAAACCTTCCTGGGATCCCAAACTCTGCCACAGACCTCACACCTCATTCTGCCCCCTTGGCTCAGGGAGTCCTTCATTGCTTGGTCGAATTGTGGAGCCAGGCTGGGAGAGCTGGGAATGTTCAGCCTGGAGAAGGGAAGGGTGTGTGGAGACCTCACAGCCCCTGCCAGTGCCTGAAGGGGCTGCAGGGAACCCAGAGAGGGACAATTCATCAGGAACTGGATCCCCACTGCCAGAGGGCAGGGATGAATGGGATATAAGGAGGAAATTCTTCCCTGTGAGGGTGGGCAGGCCCTGAGGGTGCCCAGAGCAGCTGTGGCTGCCCCTGGATCCCTGGCAGTGCCCAAGGCCAGGCTGGACATTGGGGCTTGGAGCAGCCTGGGACAGTGGGAGGTGTCCCTGCCATGGCAGGGGTGGCACTGGATGGGCTTTAGGGTCCCTTCCAACCCAAACCATTGATTTATTTAGCTTTGGACGCTGCAGCTACACAGAAAGGGAGATGAAACACGGGGAAGCTCATTCTGTAGAAGCACATCAGCCTGTGCTGGCTGCCTGCAGTTCAGATAAAGCCCCAGACTGCTCCACAGTGGACAGAAACCTTGCAGGAGCTTGGAGGGAAAGGCTGTGCTGGGTTCAGGCCCTGCAGGTGTGTGCCTGGGTGTGTGTTCCATTATGAAAGGATTTGCTCTTCCCTGTGCAGCAGTGCCAGCACCCAGAGGAAGGCAGGGCTGGGAGGCACCTGGCAGAAAGTTTGTGCTGCATCTGCCCTCGGTGTCCCTGTGCCAGCGCTGCCGCTCTGCCCCCCCTGCTCGGGATCACCACGGGCTGCAGCGCGGAACCGAACGAGCAGCCTTGAAGCCCAGGCCTCAGGACTGAGCCGGATTTTCCACGCTGGCAGGGAAGCTGCAGCCTCCTTCCTCGGGTGCCAGGCCAAGGAAACAAATGCTCAGCTCCACATCTGCCTGCAGTACCTCCGTGGTCACCCCGGGGCAGCTTCACCCAGCCCTGCTCGGCCCCTGCCCTGGAGAGGGCAGAGCTGGGGGTGTCCTGGGCACAGTCCCTGGGCACAGTCCCTGGGCACAGTCCCTGGGCACAGAGCTGCCCAGGGCTGCAGGAGGAGCCAGCCCCAGGGCTGCAGGAGGTGCCAGCCCCAGGCTGGGAGAGCAGCTCCCCCAGGGCAGCATTCCCTGCTCCCTCAGGGCACCATTCCCTGCTCCCCCAGGGCAGCATTCCCTGCTCCCTCAGGCCAGCATTCCCTGCTCCCCCAGGGCACCATTCCCTGGGAAGGGGTGAGTCAGAGCCACGGCTTCAGGGAGACTTCAAACACTGCAGCAGGTCTGGCAGGAATATTTGTACACCTGCATGTTCAAACATGCTCCACTTTCTCACTTTATAAATACAAGGGAGCCCGCTGAACGCTGGCCCAGCAGAGCCAAGCGTGCCCCCTTTGCTTTGATGAACCAGCTGTTCTTCTGGCCTGTTCACATAAACATATTTGTGTGTGTTGATCTTGCAGTTTATTGGGAAAAAGAAGCAGATGCCAGGTCCTATGTGCATTTTTGTTCTGTGCAGAAGTGCCACGAGAACATTGCCCAGCCCAGTTCCTCGTTTGCTTTGCAGGAGCAGCGCAGAGAGGGCTCAGGGGGTGCTTTGCTGGTGGTTTGTGAGCACACAGGTGCAGAACCAGCTCACACAGCTGAGAGGTTGCAGGGGCTCCCCTTGCACATCCAAGTCCCCACGTGGGAGCAGGATGCAGCCTGGACTGCAGGATCCTTCATATCCACTCCTTTGGGTCTGGCTCCACACCCCATTTCCATGTGTAACCTGGCACTGGCATTCCAGGCTCAGCCTGCGTTTTCCACAGGAGCTGTGACAGCCCTTGGTGGCACCAAAATGCCATTTTTGGGGTGGGTGAGTCCAGAACCCACCTGCTCCTCTGCTGTGAACAGCAGACACAGCTCAGCTCCTCCCTGCCTGGAGCTGGGACAGCAGCTAAAGCAACTCCACATCTCCACCAGCCCCAAAATCACAAGGAGATGTCACAGAATTCACTGCCAGCTCTGAAAGAGGGAAGCATTTCCATATCCCACCATGGCCCCTCTCCAGCCCTGCAGCCTGGGCTCTAAACTGTCTCACTGGCCGTGCCTCTGCACCCCGACTTCTGTTTGGAGCGTTGTTTTCCATTCAGCAGGAAATAAACTGCATCATGGGCCTTTCCAAGGGGAAAGTGCCTCTAGAGCTCTCCAAGGAAAAGCTCAGGTTAATGCCCTGGTGGTTTGTCTGGGCAGGAGAAGGTGATTGCAGGTGACCCTGCAAGTTACAGAGCTGTGCAATCCCCAAGGGGAGGAACTTAAATCCTGGAATTAGACAGGAGAGAGGAGATTCTCCTTGCAGGAGAGAGGAGATTCTCCTTGCAGGTGCCAGGTTTCACCCTGCCAGTTTTATTCTTTATGCTTACCTAAAGGATGCATTTATCATTTCTTATTTTGCTCTGTTTCTGGTTGTCTTTGGGCCCAGAGTGGGGAAGTTGAAGCACTACCAAATGGCCCACCCTGGTAACCACTCGTGTCTCACCAGCTGCTTGAAATCACCACAGGATGGTTTTGCATCTCTCTGCCCCCTCCACTTCACCAGCAACCCCACTGAAATCTGGGTTTGGGGCAACACTTGAATTTTTATTTCTGTGTGTGTGATTTGATTATGTGATTTCGCTGCCAGGCCAAAAGGGAGAAGACAACTTAACAAGGAAATCCCATTTCCCAAAGGGAGGTTTTTATCCATGGTCCCCTCAGATCAGCGCTCCAGCAGCACAGGGCGAGCTCCAGCCGAGGAGATACAGCACCAGGATGATATCAGTGTGCTGTGAGGTTTTATTTCATCCTGAAGAATATCCCAGTACTTTTTGCTTCCTTTGGGATGTTGCAGAGCTTGGCCTTTCCCCGTGGGAGTTCGGGAGCAGCGTCACCTGCCCAGGGAGGAGGCTGGTGGCAGGGCAGGGCCCTGGGGTGACACCAGGGTGCTCCTCACAGGGGACAGGGGCTTCTCTGGGAGGGGGATGTGGATGTGCCTGCCCTGGCCCACATTCCCCTCTCCCTGCAGGGCACACACAGCCCCCTTTGCCCCCTCTGCCACCCTCCTGTCCCCTGCTCCGTGGCTGCTGCCCAGGACCTCGGCTGCAGCTCGGTGTGGTTTTATCACATTCTTGTGTGAGTGAAAGTGTGAGAGGGCAATGAAAGATGGCAAAAGCCAAAATTTCAAACCCAAGAAGGTAATAAAAGATGGCATAAGTAAAAATTTCAAAACCAACTAATCATTTTTAACAATTTTATTCTGGTTTGAGCTGCTCGAAATTCAGTATCTGGGTTGCAAAGCAGTTCAACAATGCTTCTGAATTAGTCTTTGACCGCTGTGATTTCCAAAATCATGTGGCATTTTCCAAAATCTTTGCCCACGAATTTAAAGTGAGCACAAAAAGCCCCATCTCTTCCAGGAGGCAGGGAATGTTTGTCCCCAGGCACGTTTGGAGGAGGCTGCTTTGGAAGGTGCTCACAAAGCCCTTACAAGCCATAGGTGGTGGGTGTTGCTAAGAGGAGCTGGGTAATGAGCAGGGCTACTCCTGGTGGTAAAACCTGAGTACAGAGGGGCTGTAAATGCAGAGAGAGCAGCCCCAGCTCTGTGTGTTCATGGTGGTAAAAGCTGAGTACAGAGGGAGTAAATGCAGAGGGAGCAGCCCCAGCTGTCTGTATTCATGGTGGTAAAACCTGAGTACAGAGGGGCTGTAAATGCAGAGAGAGCAGCCCCAGCTCTGTGTGACCGAGGGGCTCAGCTGAGGAGAATTCCCAGTGCCAGCCCAGACACTTCCCAGCCAGCCCTGCTCCCACTGGGGACTGGGTTTTTGGGAACAGGGCTGGATTTGTGCTGAACTCCTCTCAGGGATGGAGCAATAAAGCCCCTGGTGTGGCACAGGTGACCATGAGCTGTCTCAGAATAAGCTAAATGAAAGCTTGCCTCGGGTTTGTGTTGCCATTGCCCTCAGGCTCTGGTGGCCCTGTGGCTCCCGGGAGTTCTGTGCTCTCCTCACACCACAGCCCTGGCTGAGGGAAAGGACAAGGTCCAGTCCGTGAGGTTCCTGAAAATGTTGATTTTCCTTAAAAAGGAAGATCATCTGGATGCCTGTTGTGCCTGCAGGAGCTGGGAGGGAGCATGGCCCTGTTTGGATTGGGGCCCAGGGGACAAGTTAAACACTCAGCCATGGGCTGAGGAGCTGCCAGGATGTCACAGAGGCGCTGGGAGAAGGGAGAGCCTCGCCAGCTCTCACACAAATGTGTGCTGGCTCCGGAATTCCTGCTGGAAGTCCAAGTGGCAACTTGAATTTCCTCATTTCGCTGCTCTTGTTTCAGTCCTCCGGTCATGGAGAGCAAAAGCAAAACAAGAGAAGAGCACCCAAGGTACATCATTAATCACCCTCAGCAAATAGCCAAGGGCAAGTCACGGCAAATACTTCAGCAGCACTCGGAGAGGGAGCTCACTGGGCTGGGGTGTTCAGCCAGTCCTCACCAGCAGACTCCTAGAAGTGAGTGTTTGCAGGAAATCATCCACAGAACAGCTCGGTGTTTGTTACTGGCATCTTTTCCTGTTCTGTTATTCACCTAATATGGCAAAACGTGTCCAGGACAAAGCAGGAGGTGCAAACAAACCGGGCTGTGCTCACCAAAAACCCAGCTGGGTGTGAGGATTGGAGAAGGGAAGGGTGTGTGGAGACCTCAGAGCCCCTGCCAGGGTCTGAAGGGGCTGCAGGGAACCCAGAGAGGGACAATTCATCAGGAATTAGAGTGCCAGGGCAAGGGGCAGCCACAGCTGCTCTGGGCACCCTGTGCCAGGGCCTCCCCACCCTCCCAGGGAACAATTCCCTCCATATATCCAACATAAGTTTCAGTCTGAACCCCTCTTTTCAGCTTGATGAGATTGCTTATTACAACAAAAATGTCCCTCAGCAGCCCAGGACATTTTGTCCACACCCTCACCTCCTGCAGTGGGGCTAAGCAGGGCCCCAGAACACTTCTGGTGCAAATGTCTGCAGGTTTTGTATTTCCCCCAAGGATTGTGCAGAGTCAGAAGACCCCAGTAACACATTCAGAAGGGGTGGGACAGAAAAGACAGGGAGAAGCAAGGAGCCAGCTGGGATGTGCAGGCTGAGAACTGCAAACACAGAGGGTTGGGGATTGTCCATCCCAGCTCCTGAGGGAGCACTCAGGGACACCTCGTCCCTTTTATCTCCCCCCCAGATCCAGGCCCTTCCTCAGCGAATTTAAAATACCCTGTTTTGTAAAGGATCAGGGACCAGGAGCTTTTCCCTCCCCACACCTGCCCAGGCTTCCCCTCCAGGTTTCATTTGCATTTGGGCTTTTCCTTGGTGAATTTGCAAAATTTGGCCAGGTTTTGACAGGAGCAGCACAAAGGGACAAACCCAGATGGAGGCACTGGGGGGTACTCATGGAAAGCATCAGCTTTGCTTTAAATGTGCAGCTGAAACCCCCAACAATTCCAGGGCTGGGCTCTCTGAAGGAAACCCTTGAGCAGGAGCTCAGGGCTGGGTCCAGCTCAGCTGGATGAGCTTTCATGTCCCTTCCAACCCAAACCATTCTGGGACTCTGGGATGGTCCCTCCTCTCTCTTTTGGCCTTCCCTGTTCACAAAAACCTGGTCACTCAGGTACAAACACGCCTTTCTTTTAAACTCTGTTTCTCCAGCAGAAGCAGACTCAGCCTTTGTTCCCTTTTCAGGATACCACATGTCAAGTCTTTCTAAAACAAAAGGTTTGGAATCCACAGCTTTACCAGGACAGACCAAAAAAACCAAGCTAACCCCAGGCTGGAATGACCTCAGCACCTGAAGCCATGTAAACCAACATGGCAACACAGCAGGAAGCCTTGGGAGGGTGGTAAAATTAAATTTTTCCCAAGCAAAACATTTTTATTAATTTGATAACCACCAGCATTTTATTTTGACATCAAGATCCCAGCGCAGATACTGGGAAATGGCAGCTTTCTGTTAAAAGCTCTTTTTTTTACAACACCATTCAAAGGGCTTAGGAGCATTTGCTCCATTTCTGTTGGAGAATTTCACCTACAAGCAGCCCTATATGTTATGTGTTTTAAAAAATATTTCCATATGCTAAAGGAATGCAACTGGTTGCCAAGGAAAGTGGCTGTTACAGCAGCAGGCCGGGGCTGTTTTTCAAGGAAAAGCTGCTGCAGAAACGAGGTATCCACAGAGGTGCACTAAAGCAACACTAACTGCAGTGACCTTGAGATGACCTAGACCTCCTCATATTACAAAAATGAAAAGGGAGTTAGAAAATCTGAGGCCAATTAGGCGCTTTTTTTTTTCCTGGAGACATGATGAAATTTCCTGAAACAAAAACTTTAGCAAATTCTATAAAATACTTCTAGCTTTGGTGGAAAAATAAATTATTGCCTTTTTATCTCCTCATTCCTGAGGCACAGAACTGGCCCACTTCTGTTTGTGCAGATGGATTGGAGGGAAAACACCCAGAGAAGGGCCAAGTGGTGAGATTCTTGGCACGAGCAATTAAGTGTGAAGTTATTCTCAGGGCTGCCTATTTGTTATTGCAGCAGGAATCATTAAGATTATATGGAAAGATATTGTCTGGGAAAAAGTGTGAAGTCAGGATTATGTGTCCCGAGATGCGGCCGGGGGCAGAGCATGGGCCGTGCCCGCGGGGCTGCCCCTCGGAGGCACGGCCGGGACGGGCAGGGGCAGGGGCAGGGGCAGAGCCACCCCCGGGAAAGGGGCTGGGGGCTCCGTCCTGCGGGGTGTGGGCAGCACGGAGCTCCCGGGGGGCTGCGGGACCTCGGGGAGCTGCGGGGCCTCGGGGAGCACCCGGCCCAGGGGGTGTGGGCAGNAGGAGGTTTGTGGTCAGCACAGAGCTCCCGAGGGGCTGGGGGCCTCGGGGAGCTGCGGAGCCTCGGGGGGTTTGTGCTCAGCACCGAGCTCTGGGAGCACCCAGCCCGGGGGATGTGGGCACCACAGAGCTCCTGAGGGGTTCCGGAGCCTCGAGGAGCACCCGGCCCGGGGGGTTTCTGCTCAGCACAGAGCTCGGGGAGCACCCGGCCCGGGGGTTTGTGCTCAGCAGCTTCCATCGGCCCAGCCGGGTGTGGGCGCGGCTCAGGGTGCCCAGAGAAGCTGTGGCTGCCCCTGGCAGTGTCCAAGGCCAGGCTGGATGGAGTTTTCCCTCTGGAATTGTGCTGCTCTAACCCCACGCACAGGCAGCCCCGGGGGTTTGGGAAGGGCTTGGCAGGAGACGCTGGGCCTGAGGGAGACCCTGCTGCCTGTGGGGGCCCGGGAGCCCAGCCCTGCCCTCCTTGCCCACCCTCCCAGGGCACTGCCCAGCACCACGGGCACTCCGTGCTCAGCACAGCGTGTGGCTCCCACCCTCCGGTGGGAGGGGAGAGCCCAAAGGGGCCCCACATCACTCCAGGATGGGTGGGAGCACCCATCGCGGGGCCTCCGCGACTTCCCTGCGAAGTTCTCTGGTGGGAATTAACAGCCAACTGTTAAAGGCTGCAACTGCAAGGGGAAAGCCACAGAACAACCAACCCCAAAGGCCACCCAGGTGAGGTGGAATGTTAAAGCCTGACCTCAAGGTTTACACTGCAGATCCATCCCAGAGCTTCTGTGGCTTTTTTGGGTAACGATACCCAGCAAGGCGTTCAGAGCCCCGTGAGGAGCTCAGCCAGAGGCTGCAGTGCCCCAGAGCACTGCGGGCACCAAGCACCGGGGACGGGACTCGCTCTGCCCTGGGCAGCCTCAGCCCGAGCTGCTCCCAACGCTCCCAGCCGGGATCAGGAGTGGGACAAGGACAGCAAGGAGTCCCCTGCACTGGAGCCATTGTGAGGCCTGGCTCTGCCACTGCTGAGCCACAACTGTTCCTATTCTTAGCACAGAGTTTATGGCACCTCCAAACCCATCTGAGGGCAGTGCCTCCCACAGGCACCCACCAAACCCAGCGCTGAACAAGTCACTGCACTGCAGCTGAAGAAAGCCCAGGGCAGAGCTTTTCCTGAGTCAGAGCAGGCCCTGGAAGACTCTGCAGAGCTCAAGGCACGGAGATTGCTTCAGCAAGCCAGGAGATGGGTAATGTTTTAAATATTCTCTCTGCACTCTTGGTAGAGGTAAGAGAAAGTCCTGGTGATGCTCCTGCAGCAGCAGTGGGGTTCAGACTTCTGTGATGGGTGAGTGAGCTCAGCTCCAGCTCTCAGTTCCTCCCAGTTTGCCCCCAAGAAAGGGAAGGGTGGGAGAGCAGCTGCCACCACCCGTGTCAGAGCAGGAGCTGGGATGGGTTTGGGCTCCAAGTGCCCTGTGCCTTCACTGGGGCTGGGCTGGAAGGGCATTTATTGGGCACGGACCCCTCCCATCAGCCCAGGCTGCTCCAGCCCATCCTTAACTCACACCCAGACTGAGCTCTGCTGAGGGGACGTCGCTGATCCGTTCATGTGACAAATTAAGTTCAAACTTTTTTTTATTAAGCACATTCCACAGTACAAAGCTTTAGATCATGAACGATATCTGTACAATTTAACAGTTTCAAGAAGCTGTTCATACACCAACTTTCCAAACAGATAATTGGCAAACATAATTACAAGTTAGAATTAGACTATCCCAGTGCTTTGAAACATTAATATCGCAGTAATGTACAGTTGCTCAATTATGGTTAGCAAAACAAAGTCCAGAGTGCAGCCAGGATCACTACCATGAATCCCAGGAGTCGAGTTCCTTGGGTGCCAATCACAAAAGTCCACTGCTATGTTACACAAAGCACAAAGTTTAGACTGCATGTTCAAATACCATTATCTCCCAAGGAAAAACAGGAATTTAAATCTTACACATGCATTTTTAAAAAAAAAAGACTCCGCTCTTCGGAAACAAAGAACCTTTTTCTTCAGGGCTGCGACAGATGTCTCTTTTTTAAACAGTTTAATATTAAAGCTATTAGATGAGAAGGGTAAAGTAAGACACTTGCACGAACTACTGTCAAGCTTACCAAAAAGTGACCTCATGGACGCTCAGGAGCGAGTTTACTCTTCTGGACTTCACCATATTGGCTCATCTCGATGAATAAATAGCTGGAGTTACACGGGGGTGGGAGCTGGGCTCCCCGGGAAGGGTGGGAGGGGAGCCCCTGCAGAGCCCCCCAGGAGGGGCCGGGCCGGTGACACCCGGAGCTGCCCCCGCTGTCCCCCGGCAGGGCGGGGCCCGGGACCGCACAGGGACAGGCAAGGACCCAACAGAGCCGAGAGCTGCTGGCAGCACAGGGGGACACAAGACGGACACAGGCGGGGATGGGAGCACGGCCCCGCGCCCTCCCAGCGCGGCGCGGCCACGCCGAGCTCCTCGCGTGCGGGCACGGCAAAGCCACGGGGCTGGCGCTGGTGGAAAATGCGCTCTGCGCTGCTCCACGTCTCCTCCCGACCTAAGGACAGCGCAGGGCGGGGGGGTGACCACACAAACGGAAGGGGACACTGCGAGAACCGAAGCAGCAGCTACGGAGGCTCCTTAATAACAGCCTGCAGGAGCCAGGACGCGGCGGCCGATCCTCCTGGGAAACCAGCACGGGAAGCAGAGCGGTGACTGGAAGGGGCTCCTCTCCACCGTCAGGCAGGGTCACAAACCAAACATAAATAAATGGAACTTTGGCCCATGGTATCTTCTCCACTGAGCAGCCACACTAACGCTACCGAGGACATCAGCGGGGGCTGCGAGGCCCCACTGGTGTTAGAGACACAGCTGCAAACCCCGCGGCACAAAAATATAAGATACAGAACATAAATTAAACAGTTTTTAATTTTTAAAAAGTTTAGAAATTACATTTTAAAATATGTAGTTCCCATTAAAAAAAAAAAACAAAACAAAAAACAAAAACAAAACAAAAAAAAACCAAAAACAAACCCAACTAATGAATACTGAAAACCTCCTTTTGCAGAGACAATGTCTAGGTAATCATGTCACCACCAGTGCCAGGGGTCAGGACGTCCTGCTGCCAAGTGCCACCACGCCCAGTGTTAGTGTGTAGTGTCAGGACATCCCGAGCCTGGCACCAGAGGCTCTGCTGTATGTACAAGGTATCTACATGCTTACACAGTATCCGAGATGAGGGAAGCACACAGGGGACCGGGGGGGACTACAGCAAACATCAGGAAGCGCAGGACGGCGAGTACAGAGCACAGGGCAAAGGAAAAGACAGTGCTATACAACTAGCTCAGGTAACCTAGCCTGAATTACAGGGAATCTTTAATTTAAAAGAAATTATTGGTGCAGAAACAAGTAAACTGTAATCCAAAAATATTACTGAGCAATTCAGAAATATTTCTAAGAGTCCAACGTACACCTATGGAACAGAACGGGCTCTGAACCTGCCATGGGGAACGCCTAAAGGACAGTGGTGACTGGAAAGCAAAGCTCTGTACATTCTGGGCATGTGTTTGGCACCCAAATTTCATTGGAGAATGTTTGTTTTTTTTTTCTTTAAAGTCAGACAAAAGTGCAAAGCAATATAAATTAGGCCAAGTCCTTTCTTGACTTCTGATTTATATCTGAAAAACAAGCCATCAGAGTTCAGTTTCTACGGACAATTTACATGTGAAGCTTTGGATTTCTCACAGCAGGGAAGGATAGGCTTCTGAAATTCATCTACTCCAAGTCAGTGAATTTGTAGCAAATTCAAAGATGACCACTGAGAGCAGGAAAGATTAAGAAATTTAGATATAGAATTGTGCTGCTTTGCATCTACACAGCATCTAGAACCAATTCTGACTTTAGCTGTCAATCATCTTCAGGCATGTAGTAGCCATAAATCCAGTAGTTCAAGACTGTGGAACCCTGAAAAAGACAAAAGACAAGTGAACTGAGAGGAGGCACAGAGCAAGCAGCATCCCGAGGTGCTCAGGCCCTCAGCAGCATCCTCAGCATCCAGGCTCAGAGGGGAGGGCAGAGGTGCAGGGGGTGACCCTCGGGCAGCTCATCGGGGGCTGCTGGCCAGAACTGCCCAGGGCAGCCCTTCCTGCAGGGGAGCTGCCCCCAGGGGCTCTGGGCTGGGCTCTGAGCTGGGCTCTGAGCTTCAGGCTGGCAAGAGCCAGGCTCTGCATGGCCCTGAGCCTCGGCAGTGACCCACAGGCAGGTCCCTTACACACAGCCAGAGCCACAGCCCTGCTGGCCACAGCCAGGGACCCTCAGCTCAGCCCCCTGAACCCAACCTGAAATTGCCAGGGGACTGTCCTTTATTCCTCACGCTGCAGAGCAAGAGTTCTGCACAGGAGGCAAGCTCAGCTGCTTTAATACATGAGCAGCTTTTAGGAAAACACACAAAAACCTCAAATACTTTGATAGTCCCATGACCTTTTCCAGCCCAATGACTCCATTATCAGCTTGGAGGCAGTGTAAGATCTGAGTGTAATTAAATCTGAGCCTCGATTTTACCTGCCACATCCCAAAACCATCCTTATGGACTAGGGAGAACTTCCCTCTTGATACGAAATTCCCATGAAAGGTTAAAACATCCTTAGGCACTTCCCCTTGACTTCCCTTCCCTCAGCCCAAGGCCTAATGCTTAATACCAGAATATTACACTATCATATGGTAACAATTTTTATCATGTTACAATAAACAACAGGAATTCAACAGAAAGCAATAAAACTCTCACAGCCAACTGCCAGGACTGTCAAAAATGATCCACTTTGAAGAGCCTCACATTGCAAAGCCTGTAAAAACGTGTGCAGGGCTGCTTCAATATTCACAAGACTGTGATGTTTGAAAGCTTATAAAACTGTTTCATTAAATGTCATGATGAAATATTAGCTGTTTGACCATAATTTTATGTAGATTTAGGGTTTTTGGATTCTGAAGTCAGACAAACCTGTCAAAAAGTGACGTCACAGCATCTCTGCAGCAGAGGAAATAGCTGTTCAGGGGCTGTCATTACCAACAGCAGCAGCCCCCAGGATGAGGGTCCCAGCTGTGCCTCCTGAGCCAGGCTGAGCTGTGCAGAGGTGCCAAGTGTGCAGGATGTGAGCAGCAGAACCCCTGCCAAAGGCATCTCACACTGCCCTGGCAAATCCCAGGCACGGAGCTGTGAGTGCCACGTGGCCCAGTGACACCAGCACGGAGCTGGGCAAGGAACTGATGGGAGCTTTACACAACTCCTGAGCTCCTGACCTGAGGGAGCTGCTGGAGCTGGGCCAGGGCAGGCTCAGGCTGAGATCAGGGAAAGGGTCTTCCCCCAGAGGGTGCTGGGCACTGCGCAGGCTCCCCAGGGAATGGGCACGGCCCCGAGGCTGCCAGAGCTCCCAGGGATGCCCAGGCTGGGATTTTGGGGTGTCTGTGCAGGGACAGGGGCTGGATCAATGATCCTGGTGGGTCCCTTCCTGCTCAGGACAGTCTGTGATTCTGTGTTTACTTTGTGCTTAAGACACACTATGTGTGGCTTTTCTATGAATCAAAACTAATAAAAGAAGCCTGCTCAACAGACTTGTGTAATTTAAAACCAGAATCTGTCCATCTCAAGTTATCATTTCAGTTAACAGAAGCAAGCACTGATGCAGGACTGGAAGGTAGATGGAGACTGTTGACAAAATGCAGCCTGTTCTACCTGCCTGAAAAGGCAAGAAAAATAAAAAATAGAATTACTCAGAAAGGAGGAAAATAAGTGTTCCATAGAGAGGGAAAAACATTCAGGTTCAACAAGCCTTGCAGGCCCCACAGCAGCAGCTCACTCAGGTCTGGATCCAGTGGCACGAAGCCAATGGCAGGGGCAGGTCAGGGTCCCTGGGGATGGATCAGTGACAGCATCCAGCTTTCCACAGGGATGCAGTTATGTCCTCTGGGCTCAAACACACAAGGCAGGCAGTGCTGGAGGCCCTGGCTCCCTGGGGAGTTTAGCAATTGTGCCCCATGGAGTTGTTTTTATCCACTCCCACCCTGTACCAACACCCTCAGCAGTTCAGCCTTCCCGGGTGTCCCTGTCCTGCCCCAGGCAGGACGAGCCAGTCCATGAGTTTCACTCAGGCACCCCTGCAGCAGTGCTTTAAAACCTGCTCTGAAGGGAAGGTTTCAGTGGGATCCTGCACATGGCTCATGTTCACAGCACCAGAGTCCTTCCTTATCCCAGGGGCTGATCACAGGAATGCTGAGAGGCAGCTCAGCCTGGCAGTGGCCAACTGCTGGCTCAGAGCCTCCCTGCAAAGCCATGTGCCAACAGATCCAGGTGTCAGATGCAGAGAGGGCACTGCCCTGGCCTTTCTAAAAGGAGTTCAGTAGCAGGGAAGGCAGCCAACCCTTCCTGAGGTGAAAGAAAACTCATCTTTTAGCAGGAGCACCTCAAAGTGTGTCTTCACAAGGGAAGGGATTTCCCAGCCAGACACAGAGATCCTGCAGGAGTGCAAAAACCTGAGGAACACATTGCCACAGCAGGGACAGATGTATCCAGAGAGATCATGAAAATCCCTTCTTACAGGAAGGCTTTCCACACCATGTTTAAGCAAAGTATTCATTATCTACTTCAAACAGAATAAATCCTTCCTGTTGGGGCAATGTCACTCCCAGCTCCTCTTGTTGTGGAGTCTCCAGTTCCTTGGAAGCACTGGCAGAGCCTGCTGTGCTTTGGAAGGGCAGTGCCCGTGTTTCCAAGTCCTCACAGGTGTATTCTGAAGTGCAACTGTTGGCAGCAATAGAGAGGAAAAGAATCCACACTCCCAACAAAGGGCTTTGAGCAGTGACTGGGAAGGGGAACGGAGCCACAGCGACTTCCTGGGCTCTGTTTCATTCAGCTCTGAGAGCTTCCCCTGCCACTGGTGCTGCTCACAGAGCTGCTGCTCCTGCCCAAGGCTCCCATCCCTGCAGAGGCCCTGCACTGCTCCTGGCACAGCTCCCCACAGGCACAGAGAGCCCTGAACAGCTCTGATTCCATGGACAGCTGCAATGCCTGTGCCTTGCACCAGGTCTGCTCGATTCCCAGGAGTGCTGTGAATACATGACAGCTCTCTCTAACACACCTCAACACCCAATTACAGCCAGGAGGGATTACAGAAGGGAGAAGCCAACAGGACATGCTGGAGCATGACCACACAAACACTAGATAGGGAAAGGAGTGGCATAAAAAGGTTTAATTTTCTCAAGGAGAACCTCAGCTTGTTTGACTAAGCCAAGCTGCAGGCAGAGGGAACGTTTCAGACATTTCCCAGATCCAGCAAATGAGGGAGCCTTACCTTCTGAGGGCAGTAAAGTGCAGACTGTTATCTGGAGATGTAGGTGTATGTTCTAGATGGAGAGCGGGTCTCGTTCTGGGCACTCGGTGGCACATTTAAGAAATCCCAAATCAGAATTGTATCGTCATGGGAACTACTAATGATCTGAAATTCATCAAACTGGAGCCTAAAGACACGTCCTGAATGTTCCTGTGGGCAAGAGGCAAGCAGTCAGCAAGGCAAGAGGGAAGCACTGCAGAGCACTGGTATCACACAGGTATCTGGACACACAAGGTGAGTTCAAACTCTGCTGTGCTAAGAAACCTTCATAATTACACATGGATTTATGGAAAGCTCCTTTTGATTGTAAATTCTTTACAGAAAACACACGGCTCCCAAATCCAGTGCTGTACCCTGAGCCTCCCTCAGTGGGGCCAGCCCAGCCACAGGCTGAGATTATTCCAGACAGAAGCTGCCTGTGCACCAAGGAGCAGCAATTTTGGCCCCTGGCTGGCACTGAGGCTCTGCTAGGGCCTCTTCTCCTGCAGAATTCTCTGCTGATTCTGTTTTTGTGCAGCCCCAAAACAGCACATCACAGCTCCAGCCTGCTGAGAGGATCCTCAGGGCTCACACACCAGCCAGAACTCAAACACTGCCGTAAGAAGGGGGGTACGTGCTCCAGCAGCTCTTCCAACACATCTCACAGTGGCACAGAAGCCCAGAAAAGGCTCTCCCCTTAGTCCTGCTTACCCATTTTCATTAAAGTGAGGACTCTGCCTGTACTGGAGAACTAACCCAAGCTNTTCTAGATGGAGAGCGGGTCTCGTTCTGGGCACTCGGTGGCACATTTAAGAAATCCCAAATCAGAATTGTATCGTCATGGGAACTACTAATGATCTGAAATTCATCAAACTGGAGCCTAAAGACACGTCCTGAATGTTCCTGTGGGCAAGAGGCAAGCAGTCAGCAAGGCAAGAGGGAAGCACTGCAGAGCACTGGTATCACACAGGTATCTGGACACACAAGGTGAGTTCAAACTCTGCTGTGCTAAGAAACCTTCATAATTACACATGGATTTATGGAAAGCTCCTTTTGATTGTAAATTCTTTACAGAAAACACACGGCTCCCAAATCCAGTGCTGTACCCTGAGCCTCCCTCAGTGGGGCCAGCCCAGCCACAGGCTGAGATTATTCCAGACAGAAGCTGCCTGTGCACCAAGGAGCAGCAATTTTGGCCCCTGGCTGGCACTGAGGCTCTGCTAGGGCCTCTTCTCCTGCAGAATTCTCTGCTGATTCTGTTTTTGTGCAGCCCCAAAACAGCACATCACAGCTCCAGCCTGCTGAGAGGATCCTCAGGGCTCACACACCAGCCAGAACTCAAACACTGCCGTAAGAAGGGGGGTACGTGCTCCAGCAGCTCTTCCAACACATCTCACAGTGGCACAGAAGCCCAGAAAAGGCTCTCCCCTTAGTCCTGCTTACCCATTTTCATTAAAGTGAGGACTCTGCCTGTACTGGAGAACTAACCCAAGCTGGCAGAGTGATCCCAAACTCCAACCTGAGCTACAGGATACCCACAGAATACAGAAACAACTTTTTCACTGAAACTAAATAAAATAACAGTTAAATCTTATCTCTGTACCAAGATTAGTGAAGAGAAAGAAAAAGGAGAAGCATTTCCAGCCACACAAGCACTTCCCCAGGTGCTGGAAAGACCAAGCACATGCATCACCTACAGTGAAGGACTCTGAGTGGCTACAGGCTTGTCAAACTGACTCCTAAGTAAAATCCCACACACATTTGGGTGAAAAGAACAAGGAATTCATTCTCCCATCTATTTTTAATTAAGTCTGCTGTCACAAGCCAAACCCCTCATTACAAAGAAAAATATAACTTAAGCAACTTAAGCCTTAAATGTGACAGTTCTCTGAAGGGCTGAGAGCTCCTGTGGCAATCTGCTGGACTCAGCCTCCCTTCCCCCTTCCCAGCTCCTCCTTCCAAAGTGAAGGGTTAGCAGAAAAGTTTGGGAAAGGCTCACAAGATTCTTGCCCCCTTTTTAATAAGAGGAAATTTAAAACCAGCCCTACAGTGATAGCAGGGAAACACACCAATAACCAGAGTGATTTGATACAGTATCATGATGATTTCTTTTTCTTTTAAGAGTATCTGAGAATCTCAAACCAGAAAAACTTGATCTTTCATTTCAGCTCAGATGTAAATCATTCAGGATAAGATAATACATTTTTCTTCATTCTTAAGCACTCCAGACTTCATAAACCATCCTGACATTCCCACCTATCCCACAATAATGCACTCAAACACCCTAGACAACCCCAAATTAATTAATTTTTACTTACCACTAACGTACGCAAGCATAATGTACTTGCTGGGGCACGAGGGTCAAGAGCAGCTTGCAAGTCCCAAACTTTAATTTTCCTGAAAGTGAGAGAAGAAAATCATTATGAAGGCATAGAAAATCACATCCAAAGCCCTGGAAAGCTTGCCAGGTTTCCCTATAGCAAGTTGTCCAGGATGAAGCCCATTGTGAGAAGTACTAAAGCTCAAGCTTTAAAGCCAGGTTGTTTTGTGTTTCTTTGCAGCAGCCGTTCCAGGGATGGCTCTGTGCTGGCTGTGACAATGCACACACAAACCCCTCTGGAATGTGGGAATGAAGCTGGGCCCACCAACCCCAGGCAGACACTGACCCCAAACAAAAGGCTACACACAAACCCAGTTCCAGAATTGTTTTCCCTAACTCCCCAGGCAGAGGAAGAAATGGAGAATTTGGATGTGGATGTAACTGCCATGAATCCACAGTGCACCGCAGACACTGAGCAAGCCAGAGGTGCTCGTGGACAGGGGGGTCCTGCCCTCAGCCCCACAGAAATGGTCTGAAGACTCCTGAGAGCCCCACAAGAGAAAGGCAAAGCTTTTCAGAAGTGCTTTCAAACCTACCCATCGTAGGCTCCACTAACAATCCTCTTGTTGTCGAACCTGATGCACCGAACCAGCTCTTCGTGGCCTTCTAATACTCTTAAACAGGCACCACATTCAATGTCCCAGAGCCTGGGGAGAACACAGGAGAAAGGCTGATTCCCACACCCAGGGTTAAGCATCTCCTGCCTGCTTGGCTGTGGGAGGTCTGTAATTTGCTTAAAAAGGTGTGTCATTCAGAGCAGCTGCAGTACACATACCAAAATTAATGTAAACATTCAAAATCACACGCAAGTAAAGCTCAGATGTGTGTTATTCTGGGAAATTCTAACAAGTTTCTGCTCTTCTCTGTAAACCATTGATTACAAGTTCAGAAAATAAGAAAACCAGAGATCAGTGTCTTCCCCATCTCTCCCAGAAGACAAGGTGATACAGCAGTAGATGAGAGGTTTTGTTCACTTTGAAACCTCAGTGTCCCCCTCCTTCACGGGGCTGTGAAATGTTTACTCCCACACTGAGGTCAGCCCCATTCATAAACCATCTGCTCCAACGGCAAGCCATGCCAAGGACGTTCTGCAGCATCCAAGGGCAGGGAAATCCTGTTCTCAGGCCAGAAGGCCCCTGTTCCACCCAGGAACAGCAGCTCGTGGCACCCACCTGAGAGTGTTGTCCGAGGAGCCGCTGACCACGAGCCGGTCCCGGTACTGCAGGCAGGCGATGCCGCGCTTGTGCCCGTTCAGGGTCCGCACGAACTCGCACGTGCTGGTGCTCCACACCTGGGGACACGGGACAAACCCTCAGAGCTGCACCAAACAAGGCTTCTGCACTGCAGGAGAAGCCACTGTGAACTCACAGACAGAGAGGCCTGAGGCTGAGCTCTGCTGGACAGAGGAGTGAAAACCCACAGAGCATCCTTAGAAGCAAAGAGCAGGGCCTGGGCACCAGGGGGGACCCAGCAGTGACAGAGCCACAGGTGCTGCTGTGGCACTGAGAAGAGCTGGGGGTTGTATAATAAAATATTTTATAAATAAAATATTTTCAGGTGGCAGAGACTGCTCCAAATGATTTCAAAAATTTGATTACACTTGGTAAGTTAAGAATCATTTTTAAAAACGGAGTTATCAAACACAAAACCCTCACATTTTTTACCAAAGAAATTACTACGAAGCTCTTAGTAAGAGAAGGTCCAAATGTGGCCTTTAAGCTTGGTCTTAACATTAAAGGATTCAATCAACTTTGCCCATTTTTAATGAACTGTAATTGAAGTCGTAATGCAGAGTATCGAGTGGCTCATTTTCCAACACAGAGTGCAGCAGGATCTCTGGCAGAGATTTGGACATGGAACTGCCAAGAACTTCTTGGCCCAGGCTAAGGCAGCTCTGGTTCAGAGAGGGCAGGGTGGAAATGCCTTTGTTATATTAGTGCACTCTGGGTAACTCAAATCTCCTGGTATGTAACAGCCTTCAAATCCAGCCTCTGAGTCCTTCAGACATGGCACAGCCTGGCTGAGCTGCTGGAAGGCGTGGTGAGGAAAGGCACTGCTGAGGAATTTCATGTCTGGACAGAACCGCCAAGTGAAATTAAAAATACCACTGCAAAAAGGCACAGGATGTGCCACATTTAACAAACTAACTGATCTTGAGACAAGAGTTCAAACAGCAAATGGGCTTTGCTTTTCTGCAGTTGTACAACAGAAGCCACGAAAATATCCCAGTGCAGCTGTGTGCCCAAAGGCAGCAGGAGGCAGCGAGAGGACGCCGCTCACCGACAGAGACACCAGAAAGGCACGGGGCCAGAACCGCTCCCGAGCCCCTCAGCTGCCCCAAGGCTGTCCTTGGGAGCCACACAGCCCCGGAGCAGAGCTCTGCCACCCACCTTGATGGTCCTGTCCCCCGAGGCCGACACGATGTACTTGTCGTCGAAGTCCACCACGTTGACGGCGGCGCGGTGCCCCACGAGGACGCGGCGCAGGGTGATGTCCGTGGGGGAGGCCATGTCCCACACGGCGATGGACCTGTCCTTGGAGCACGTCACCATCAGCCCGTTGCTGAACCTCAGATGGAGCACGGCCTCGTTGTGGTGGATCAGCGTGTTCAGAACTTCACCTGTATTTACATCCCAGACTCTGCAGAGAGAACAGGGTTATCCCAGGGGACGCTGATGGCTCTGCAGGGTATGGGTATGAACAAGCCTGCCCCGGTCTCCAAGGAGAGCTCTGGCTGGCTAAGCCCTGGCAGGGCTTGGGGAAGGCAGGAAGGTGGTGCTGGAAGTGTCCTCACAGCCAGCAGAGCTGCAGCCAGGCAGTGCTCCTGGGTACTCAACACCCTCGGCGTCACAACTACAACGTGTCAGAGGGCAGTACAAGAAACCCTAACTAAAGAAATTGTTGTATAGTTGGCTATCAGCCACTCCAAAACTTCAGGATATGCCTTGAATCCCTTAGGTCATATTCCTTCAAAATTCCTAATGCTAAAAGAACAAAACAGATTTGGGAAAAAAATTTCATTCAATATGATGCTTTGCCAAGTATGAATATCTTGCTTCTGGAATAAAAAAATCACACTCATCTTAGGGATGTTTTCTGCTATTTAGAGATTATTGAACATATTCCGAGCCCTAATACTCCAATTATTTTTGTGCAAGAACTTAACACTCACCTCACTGTAGAATCTGAAGATCCAGTTACAATAACTCTTTCATCATATTGCAGACAAAGAACTGAGCCAGTATGTCCCGTTAATACTTTCAAACATTCCAAGCTTGTTTTGTCCCAAATCTGTTAGAAACAAGAAGGGTAAATGGTTTATCAACATCAGGAACAGGGATCTAAGATGTGAACATTGTCACAGCTGTAAAGAAACGAGGAAAACCACACTCCATGAGTGGTGAGTCTGTCCCAGCAGTGGGCCTAGTCCTTCCCTTCAGCTTAAGGAAGTTTTGATGTAAGTTTTTGAGAGAACAGTGAAATAACCAACCCTCATGAGGAGATCAAATCCTGTCTGGCCAAAGGAAGTGCCAGGGAGGACGAGCATGGAAGTGAACTCCTGGCAATGAAACAGCCACGGACAGGGGCACACAGAGACCTCTCCCCTCCTGTGGGAACACTGATTTCAAGGCACATCAGTGGAAGGGATCCCTGGCAGTGCCCCAAGCTTGCAGAGCAGAGTGCAGGTGAGACTTTGCCAGGCTCAGACATGCCAGCCTCACCAACCACACAGACACTGCCCCATCAGGAGACACCGAGGAAGCACAGGCAGCTCCCCGGGGCAGAGCCCCACTCAGGCAGGGAAAGGAGCTGGAGAAGTGCTCACCTTAATGGAGTTATCTCGTAGGCCACTGATGATCTTCTCATCATCATACTGTAAACAGTAGACCCCTTTGCTGTTCTCGGAGCGGCACTGGATCCTCTGCAAGTTGTGCCTGCCACACCTCCAGTTGGATTCTATAGTCTGACCAGAGGGCAAAAACAGCAGTTGTGCCTGAGGCTGCAGCAGGACTGTCCCACACCCCCCAGCTGCCCACTTCCACACACACCATCCTTGAATCTGAAGGATAGAAAACAAATCTCTTCTCCTGCTCCCAGTAAATACACACAAACCACAAGGAATTAGAATTAGCACTTCTGTCATTTGTCATGACAAAGGCTGTGTTTATGGAGGAAATCATGGTCAACCAAGCTTAATGAGGATTTCCCAAGGAGCCATTGCAGAGATACATTCCAGAACCCTTTGGTTCCCCCCATATTTACATGACCAACCAACAAAAGCAGCAAAGATGAAACCAGGAGCTCACATGTCCAGCCTCACCTGAGTGACCAACATTACAGAACTGCTGAGCCCAACACGTGGGGGAAGGGATTTCCTGGGCCTTCCCTTCCCCTACCCAGCCATATCACCCATTAATTGTAGTTACACACCTTGGAAAGGGGTTTTGAGTTACGAAACCCTCCTGAAAGTACCTAAAACCCCGATAAAAATAAAGCTCAACAGGAACTATAAGGTTTCAAAGAACCCAAACTTGCTTTCCTCCCCCCAGTTAAAATCTGTGGAAGGGTAATTCTCAACATTTTCATTCTGAGAGATATTTTTAAGGAAAGAGATCTGAAATGCCTTAAAAAGCTGCAAACTATTTCACAGCAGAACCAGCATGATTTTCAGGTCTTAATCAACTTTATTCCTTGTTGGAAAACTGATGCTGAATTCAAAGAAATGTAGGGGTTTGGACTGGAAGATCCTAACTCAGCCATAAGAGAATCTGTGCCCAGAACCCCAGGCCAACACCTGCAGCACCTGGGCAGGCTGGGATGCTTTCATCTTCCAGGACAGGCACCAGAACAGGCCATCTGTTTAGCTATTTCCCTGGGATTCTCCCCAAATACTGCATGGAAACCTGGGGAGAAGCTGACAGACTGGCAGTTTGTTTGGAAAAGCATATTTATTACATAATCCTAACTTCCAAAGCAGTAGCAGGCACCTCTGCAGCTCCTCCAAGACTAAAATTGACTGAACCCTCAGTAAGACAGAAGTGGAGTGTGACTGTGACATCCCAGTTCTAGGAAAACATGTCTGCTTCAAGGGAAAACTGACTTTCCACTTTGTTTTCCATGTGTTTGCTCCTTCAATTGTCTCCCATTATGAAATTTGGAGAGAATTATACCCAGTCCTAACACAAACCTGATGTGCCTCAGGAATCTGTGTAAATCATAAATGCTAAGAGATCCTTCTAGAGGAGCAGCTGACAGACAGGTCACTCATCCCCTCTCACTCCCTTCCAGTTTGGTGGGGAAGGCAATGAACTCAGGACAGTGAGGGTGTCAGTTTGGGATCAGCTGTGCTGGCCAGCCAGTGCCCTGCTGATGTCACCCTGGGGCCTGGGCTCAAACCTGGCCCTGCTCTGGTCAGCCTTGGAGGGAACAGCCCAGCCCATCACCCTCCCTGCTCAGCATGGAATGCAGGCTGGGAGGGGGAAGGACAGGCAATTCCCAAGCTTTATCTCCTCTGGGCTAGGACAGGACTGCAGCTCACCAACTGCTCTGACCCTCGGAAACAGGAGGGGACTGCAGGCATTAACAGCAGGAACCAATATAATTATAGATCTGAGGGCAGCAGATTTAAATGTGCAATAATAACACAGGAGATGAAGCATCAGAGATCCCAGTCAGCCAATTTCAATAGTTTTAGAAACTATTTATGTTCAGATATCCAGTTCTGAACAGCTCTCAGGGGAGAGCTTCCCCAAAGCCCTGTTCTTGGACAGGTCTGCACTAAGCAGTCGCACCAGAGGAGCTGTGAGTGCTCAAACACCCCGGGGGCACTTCCACACTTCAGCTTCCTGTGGCAGCCACTCCCAAGAGCTCCAGAACACTCTGGGAACCCCACAGATCCCAAATGCTGCTGGTCACAGCTTCCCACACAGAGCTGCCCGCAGTGGAAGTGTGCTCACCGGGCACTGGGGACACGAGCTGGCTCAGATCTCACAGGTTCACTACAGGAAGCTACTTCAGCTGCTCCCCAAAGGAAATGCTGGCTTCAGATAAAGGAAACTGAAGTGTTGTGTATTTCTGTGAGGGCAGTAAGTCACACACAGGTGCACACTCCAGTTCTGGGAGCCGATGTCATTCCATGTAGCCATTATGTGCTGTGGCTACTGTGGGAAAACAGTGCCTGTTTTTGGAGAACTTGTAAAATCCCCTCACGCTGCCTTAATTCCTGGGATGCTGGGAAAGCAGCCACGACACACAGAATGTACAGCAGCACTTCCCTGGGCAGCAGAGTGAAACCAGATGTGCACATCCAGAGAAATAACATTTGGGATGACTGAACAGACTGAGTGGGTGGGCAACTGGAGGACCCTGCGAGAGGAACACGGTTAATGCTGAACTGGCAACCACATGAAAGCTTCTGCTGTAGGAATTTCTGGTTGCTGCTCCATGGTGCAGTGAGTGAAAGTCTTCCTCTGCACCCTGCTGCCAGGAGATATCCCAGCTGGAGACACCGAGCAGGGAGGACAGCAGGTACGGGGGGAGAGGAGATCACTGTGCTTATGGACTCTTACAAGCACCAGGGAGTCAGGGCTGAAGGATCCCACAGTTTATCTGAGTATTTGAATATATCCAACATATATCTGAGTATAGATCTGAGTATAAATCCCACAGTTTATCTGAGTATTTGAATATATCCAACATATATCTGAGTATAGATCTGAGTATAAATCCCACAGTTTATCTGAGTATTTGTGGTTCCAAACCAACACCAATATATCCAACACCCACTACTGTGTTTTCTACAGATCCCCTCAAAAGTCTCCTCTGCCTCTGAACTCGGGTTTCCCTGTTCAAAGCAGAACAGTCTCCTGAGTTCACACCCAGCTTCTCACACTCTCCTAAAAGCTCACCAGAGCAACAGCAGCGAGGAGCTCACAAATGCTGCACAACCAACAAAATCTGGACATACAAGGGATAAAGACCGAGCACTTGCCAAAGCATTTGCCACAGCAGGAGAGCCTTTGGCAGCTGAAGTGGTGCACAAATAGATTGAAAGAAAAAAAAGGCATTTAGTGAGAAAAGTACAAATAGAAAATAGTCCAAGATGTAGAGGTATAGCCAAGCCTTGACCACGCCAGGATACATTCACTGGTGTAAAGATGCACAGTGAAAAAAATGCAATTCATCTGGATTAACAGCTGGAACATTAACCATACACTGGAAGTGTTAAGGATAATCTACTAGGAACAGGGGGTTTTTTCCCATTGGATAATGTACACTGTGTTCAGCTCCTTGGCTAACAATTGCATTTTTATCCTTGTGAATGTTATTGCAGAGTAAGTGGGTTTATCTTAATCCCATAAACCAAGGAGTTTCTGTTCCCTCTGAATACACAATTCTCCTGCAGGACAAGTGGGGCAGGAAAAAGCAAAAGGAACATCCACATTTGTTACGTACGTAGGGATTTCTCCTGACGCATTAGGCCATGAAAATCCAACCCTTTGTTCTTCTCATGCTTTCTTCAAAGGGAAAAAGGAAAATCCCTCCTGACCGTGGCAGAGGGAAGGCACAAGTAAATGAACTTGTGTCACCTGGGTAGAGAGGGCTTAATCCTTCATTCATGATGAAGTTAAGAGGGTTTGATAAGCAAAGACAAAATGACAGATTGGCCATGGCATGAGGTTCTCTGCACCCTTGAGGTCTTTCCTCTCTTGGACTCTCTGAAGTCCATTAGGGGTAAAAACCAGCATCAAGCTCTTGAAGAAGGATTCCCCAGATCGTGGCTTGACTCTGGAATTCACTGCTGGGGCTCCAAACTGCTGACAGACAGGGGGCAAAGAGCTTTCACAGCCTCTGCATCAGCCTGAAAAAGAATGGCTAAGAGATGCTCATTTCCTCGAGGGCTCGGGCTGCTCCCCAGGACTCTGCAGAGAAGTGGCTTTCTGGCTGGACTCAGCAAAGAGTAAACAGCAAAGTCCACAAATCCAAACAACCCTAGACCAAAAGGAAACTGAAGCTTTTCCTAGCAAGTTTCTCAGTAGAATTCAAGACCTAAAAATTAAGTTCCTGATGTTTGCAGCTGCTTAGGTAAGATCCAGATGTGACAACACAAACTGAGGAGTGTGACCCCTCTCTGCATGGGACTGGTGCTCTAAGTTTGGAGCTGCCCAAAGGCCACCAAGCACAGCCATCCCTGTGCTCTGTCCCCTGCTGCAGCTTTGCTGACCCCCTTCTAAAGCCCCACTTGAAAATCACAGCTCGACCTTGCACTGCTGAGTGAGATCAGTCTGGGCACTGGAATATGCTGACGCCTTACTGAGGAAGGGCAGACTTGGAGAAACTGCATTCAAGCCCACTGACAAGCAAGGAATATAGGAATGACTCTGGGAGAAAGCTGACAGTGTAATACTGACCACAGCACCAAGCCTGAGGAAAAGACTGTGTTCTCCAAGTGTCAGAATGCTGTTAGGCACCTCAGGCAAACCAGATAAAAAAGGCAGCATGAACTGCACTCCCAGGCCCAAAGAGCAGTCACTCAGCATTGGGATGAGCCCAAATGCAGCTGCACCTCGTCCCTGTGCTCCTGCCTCTGGAGGCTGTGCTGGCCAGCCCGAGCTGACATGAGCTGTCCTGCTTCCCCAGGTAAGGAGGAAAGAACCCACTCAACTCCCACTCAGGAGTCCTGGAGCAGGAGGATGCAGATGGACAAAGCTGCTCTCCCTGAAAGGTCTGTCCCGTGCACCGAGCCCCTCTGCAAACACAGCCTCAAGGCACAGGAGCCCAAAGGGATTCCAGGGCAGCACCTTTCCACCCCTGCAGCTGCCATGATCACAGTAACACCCTGATGGCTCTGCCTGGTTTCCTCTCAGAAGATCTTCACTTCCACTGATTTCCATCAATCTACACACTTAAGACTAAAATTTCAAGCATTTATGTTACATCAATACATACAGACCTTAAATGGATTCGTGCTCACACCAAAGCAATGGAGAAGTAACTGCTCTAACTGCCAGACCTGGAGAGGGAATCTTAAAAATACAAGCCAGTAACAATGAAAAGAGCTGGGGGTCCTCTGAGGCACTTCAGTGACACGTGCATCTGACTGTATATCTCACCTGACCACAATAATGCTGCTGAAAAACAAAATTATTGCTGCTTTTCGGTTTCATTGGAGACAATAACTCAGTTTATGCACAACACCACGGAAAGCACAAAGTTAACACAGTCACTGAGTATCTTCAGTTAGAAGGGACCCACCAGGAT
>VZTH01004016.1:0-68998 GCA_013397815.1 Aleadryas rufinucha
CCAAACTTGTAAAAGTGTGAAGAGCCCGTGAGCCAGGGTCCATCTCAGGTGGAGCCCCTCAGAGGCTTTTGACTCCCAAGGTGTAACTTTGAAGGCCCTTGAAATAAATACCCACTTTTATTCTCTTAATCTTGTCTGGCGTCTGTTTTCAGGTAGCCACTTCAAGGCATCAGTACATACTTGATTTCAGTATGTAAAGAGCTAGTTTTCTGAAAAAGTGGTTTGGGGGTGGGTAAGCAGTGTGAGAGCTTCTGTTGTCTCTCTAGTACTTAATTTACTAAGATGCTAAATATTTTGGAACCTTAGAGGTTAACGTCTTAGGTCCCTTTTTTCCTTTCTTGTTTGTCTCCCTTCTCTTTTCAGCCTTGTCATTTAAATATCTAGTATTATGTATTATCAAGTATATATATTACAAGTGGGGACTGATGTCTGCTATGTGACATTTGCAGTAAAGAAAAATATTTCAAGTGGACAGGTCTAGGAAACATTTTTTCACTGTCTGAAATGTTTTAGTATATGGTGCTTTCAGATATACTCTGGAGACAGAAGCAAACAGTTTTTCAACACCAAATATTTTAAAGTCACAGATTATGTAGGCAGCTCAATAAATGCATCAGTAATGTTTGTTTTCCAGCCTCTTTTGAAAATTTGCCCTTGATGTATCAGAGCCACTTTGAAGAGATTGGGATGTGATCTTTAATCTTTCAGAGGGGCTGTAGAACTAAGGAAAACTTTGTCCATATTTGATGTCTTAGAACTACTTGGGCTGAAACAGAAAAGTTAACATTTAATGCTCTCTATCTTCAGCAGAATTATAAGATGAAACTGAAGTATTTGATATTCTCAAAGTTTCTGGACTCTGAAAGAAAAATCCAATGTTAGAATGTGGTAATAAGACAGAGGAAGCTAACTTGTTATTGTAACAAATAATTTCTAAACTCCAAAAACTTGTCTTTGTCAGGTAAGCATGGAATTGCTATTCCATTTGTGAAAGCCCTCCTGGTGTGATAGCTAAACTTTTAAACAGAAGTTACTTTTCATTTAGCAGCAAGTTGGTTCTCATTTACAGCAACCTTCCTTCGACAGTCAGACCTTTTACCTTGCACACTTTTACTATGGAACTGCAGGCAGTAATTATTTTTAAAAGAACCTGTCATCAACTGGAGTGAATTCAAGTCTGGGCAAAAGCTGCAGGTTTTCAACAGATAGACACTTGTCCCAAGACAGAGTTGTCTGGGAGCTGATGGGAGTGTGGGGTTTTTTTTTTCTTAGGTTCAAACACCTATGCAGAGAAATGCTGTTATTACTTGTTAGCAAATGTTCTTTGCTGGGTAGATGAATTTAGAAGCATCTTTCAGGGCTCTTTCCTGGGTGAGAAAAGATGAGGTGTTGTAAATTCAGATAAAACTATTGAATTTTCATAGGTGAGTGAGAGTAGTATATATTAGGAAAGCACTGGACATAGTCATTCTTTGAAAATGTGTGTGTATATATGTCTATATATCGAGAAAAAGAAATTTAAGGAATTTTTGGTTGTTTGATGAAGACTGGGATAAGATCTTCTGAACTACTCAAAGAATGTACTTGTGTGGGGTTACACTGTTCTAGGAATGTCCACCTAAGTCATTCCACATCATCTGTGTTCTCCCATTTTATTTGCATGTAGTTGAAAATGAGAGGTAAGAAAACATGTTTCTGGGGAAATTATGTTCAGTGTGTTTTCTGCATTGTTTTGGAACAGTCATGTTCTTCACAGATAGTTTGTCAATTGCTTTTAAGTCATTGATTTCTGGGGATTAAAAAAAAAAGAAAATTTGGGTTAGTTAGTTAGTTTGTTTTTTGTCTCTTTCAGGTAGAGATAACAGATACTGAAAATGAAGACAAAAGGTACAAACTCTTCCTGGGTCTTCTGGAATCCAGTCAGAGTCTGTCTGAGTTTCAGCACTTGGTCCTACTGCTTCAGGCTTGGCCACCGATGGACAGGAGCAACGGGTGAGCATTTCCTCAAACGACCATGCAACAAAAGAGTTCAGTGTCTTCTTGCTTGATATCATGTTGTTTTCAGTCAGATAATTCAAACATGGCTGGTAGGAGTATGCCCTTTGGAAAGGGTCATACTGGGACAAATAAATAGTTTATTTAAAGCAAAATTGAATCAGTCAGTTTCTTGTAAAACGTATATATGCACATATGTAGTCTGTGTCATGGAGGAAAGCAGAAAAACATATTACTGCCTGAACTGTTGCACAGGAGAGTGTTCTACGTACTTAAATTTCAAGCTACGTATTTTGCTCTTGCTTTTAACAGTATAAACAGAATCCATTAGAAAAGAACAGAGTTCTGACTGTTCTTTTTATTCAAAGTTACACTTTGCAGAAAGGCCTTTGAAAAGTGATTTTCAGATGGATGTGGCAGACAGTCTGCAGGAGGTCTGGGAGGGTAATAGTACCACACAATGGCACTTCTCTTGTCTAGATTCACTACCCATTATTTCTGTCTCTGAATAAAGCATCCAAAACCATTTAAGATTAAAATAATTATAAAACTTCAGAATTGCACTCGTCAAAGTGGATATTAAACTGGAAGTAGTAATTTGGAACATCCAGACTACACTAAATTTTATCAGTTCTTTGGGTTTTGTCTGACTTCCTGAATACATTTGAAAATAAAAAATTTAGCTGTTGTATTCTATAACTGCTAATCACTTCTAAGATATAGAGATTCAAATAAAGAGGCAAGGGTCACATATCTTTCAGAGAGCAGTAGTATTACTAAATTTTTGGCTAGCCATGTCTGACAGTAGGTCAGTTAGAGTCATTAAGTGGTGTTTATTTTGGATTATTTAGGGGTATTGATTACAACCTATTTTTATTTGGAGACTACATTCCCCAAAGTGTTTATGTGCATTGATTTTTCAAAAAAGTTAACGCTTATCTTTTTCTGAAAGATAGCTCTTGTGCACGAGTAGAGAACTGGTGGGTTACAAGGTAATCTGTAAAGGTTTTTCACAGTCAAGCCTACAGTTTGTTTGGAATTTCTGGATAAGCATTAATGTAAATTCTTTAGTGACAGGTTTACAAGCCAAAAATTGTCTTCAGTACATTAAGAAGTACAAGCACTGCTGTGTGATTTGTTACAAATTCATATTTCAACTTCCATTTTAAGTTTTGGGTTTGATTGTAATTGAAAATTGGATGCCTCACAGTGTGTGGGAACTGTCAATTTTTTTTTAATCTACACACTGCCTTTAACAAAAAAACAAAACTTACAGAACAAAAGGTCAAGTGAAATACTGTTGCAGTTAGCAAAATCCTTTTTCCTTGGGTTCAACAGAAGGACTAGAGTTTGTGAAAGGAGAACCCTTCTTGAATATAGGCAGTTCTTGTCTACTGCTCTGTAACAGAGGACATAAAAAATTGCACAATTGTATCTTCCTCTTGATGTTATGTTCCTTCAGGCTGACTTCCTAAAGTGAAGAATAGAAAAAGAAAAAAGGTATAGTCACAACTAACTCTGGATCAAATTTCAGAGGTGGGAATACCTCTTAGACTTCAGTGATCTTGGAAGTGAAAATTTCTGCAAATACTTAGATCACCTGTATAACTCATAACTCATTTAGAGTCTAATGTAGTTATGGCTCCTAGGCAATTACATAGTCACAATTTTTCCCTGTTCCACAATTCCCCATTAAGAGCATTCAATTCTGCTTAGCAGCCTAGGGATATATATATGTGTGCATATATATGTGTTCCTGAAAAGCCTATCTTTAGGGTGATTGGGAGTAAAGAACAGGAACTGTTTTGTTCGTGGTGTTCTCAAAAATCTCATTTTAAAGCAAGTTGTATTAAAAAAAAATTGAGCAAAGAGGAAAACATCAGGAAGTTAAAACTATATGTATTAACTTGTTTGTGTATTCTTTTTTTCCTCCTCTCCTTCAGAAGAGGGTCATTATTGCTTATTGTTTACAGCCAGCGTAATGATCCTTACAGGAACTGGGGAATTTAAGTCTGAGTCATGTGAATACTTAGAATTTAGGTTTTCAATCTGGCAGTAAATATCTAATACTTGTAATTGAATATAAAGCTGCAAAACACAATATACATTCTGTAAAGGCTTAAAAGGAAGGAGAAGTAAAAGAACTAAGGAAGAGAGGGGGTTTTTGGTAGGCTTTTACTTTTGTAATCTCTATGTTAGTAAATCCATACTTCTTAATGGTTTTTTGAGTTTTCTAAAAACTTAGAAAGTCTTGTTTTCTAAATTTCCAGTTACAGTAATACTTATTATCACATGTATGATTCTCTTTATGTCATAATATGCTGTATTTACTGTGAGAAAACAGGTAGTTTAGTTGTTTCAGTCAGCAGTCAAAGCCATAGATTTTTTAAAAATTTTATTTTCATACCCTTGTTATGCATGCATGCTTTTCGACCCAGGTGTCTCATAGTTAGATGTCATTTTAAACATTTCATAAAGGTGTTTCTTAAAAAAATTATTGACAGTACCTGAAGCTCTGCAGTCCTTTGGAACTTGCTACCATTCAAAAGGCATTTTTTATATTTATAAATATTGATAAGATGTTTTGGAACTGAAATAACCCCCGTATTAGAGACTCAGTAATTTAGTTCACTTTTTTAATCTTAATCCCAGATTTTCCTCTTTTGGCTTTGGGGACAAAATTAAGGTGTTTCTGCTGTGGTTTTGAAATAATTGCTTTTTTCATGATGAGAGACTTTTTTTAATAACCACAGTTGAACTAAAGTAAAATTCAGGAGAGAAGAAGACTGGATTCTGCCTGTAGGTGTCAGATTTTGGTAACTTAATTTTGGTTTTAATTAGAGGTAGCAGATAGTTGATAACAGTTCGTAGGAGTATTTGAAATAGTTACAAGGAATTGTGATGAGAAAAGCTTTAAATATATATAAACTGTATAATCTGATACTTAAATAAATTTGCATATGGCAAGCCTTGATGGCCTTCCATCTTTCTGGTTATTTTTGTGTTTTGTAGTGTGATTTTTGTTTCCTTTTTCTAATGGGAAATTCTTACAGATTTTCTTAATGTGCTCTGGGGGCAGCAGCTGTAGAACTGGAAATTCATTTTGACTCTGTGCCTCTAAGCAAGAAGTGGATCACGTAGAAGGAGCTATCCCTTTGACCAGTGGCAAAGATGGAGTTGCAGGGTTTTTTTCCTTCTCCTGCCCTTACTGGGGATTCACAGATTCAGTGCCTCATGTTCTGTTTGTTGAATAATCTGCCATCTTGGGGTTTGACCCATCACGTTGAAAGGAGCTTAGAGGAGGAGCTCTGCTGTTCCCAGCCAGACTTATGACAGCTCTGTGCTCAGTGCCTGTGACTGATGGAAAGGCTCAATTAAGTTGTCAGAAGGAAGAAAGACAATGACTTCTATTAAATTTGCATTCAAAGTTGCCCACTTGTCACTTCTCTGTCTGGTTTTCATGTTGGGCTGTAATGACAGCTGCGTGTGGAGCTGCTTTTACGTGTTTACAGTGTGTACTTTTGAAAGTGGACAATGAGCAGGAGAGAGCTTTTATGTGTGAAATAGTAGATATTGGTGGTTGTGCTCTCCAGAGTTGTCAGACACTTGGTATATGTCAATCCAACAGACTCTCTTAACAGATTCCATTTATAATTATATTAATGTGCTGCTTTAACAATTGCTACAAAATAATAACTATGAAAAGCAGCACTTTGACAGCACTTTACTGCTTCTTGTCACATGTACTGGATGAGTATCTTAATTTACACTAAAATGTAACACCAAACTGCCACTTTTGGTCTTGCTGTGAGTTGGGTTTTTTTTGTTTTGTTTTTTTTTTTTTAAGCTAAAGTGGAAAGTTTACCATGTCTTTGGGATGCTGATTACTGACCAGAGAGATTGATGGGGTAATTTTTAAAATACCTTTTTGTGCCTTCTTAAGTTTATGCACAGATGAACACAGAGTTTGTGTTATTGTGGCTTAATATAATCATGACACAAGCTGTGATTGTTCATGATTTTAGCCCATTGTAGGTGGGAATTGAAATGCATCAACTTAATTTACGTTAGAAAAATGGCAGTGTAGATGTGTTCCAGTGTTGCACTTCATGCTGTCAGTTAAAAGTGGATTGCTACCCATTTCTGTTAGTACATCCAGTCCTAGCCATTATACCTATTCCTGACAAAAGTATCCAAAACATCTCCATGATCTACCAATAATGACTATAGGCAAAAAAATGTTGCAGCAACAAAACTTCACAGTAAACACTGCCTTTGCCATCTTGCATGATGAAATGTACTTCTGTCTACTGTCTGCCATCTGTTTATGTCTGATTCTGTAATGGTGACATAGCATGAAGTTCTGTGTGGAATTAAAAGAACATTTTAAATATGTAAAAGAAATGTAACTGTATCCATATCCACTAGCAGAGAAGTTCAGATGCATGTAATTTCCCTTTCCTACCCTTTTTGGATGGGCTATGGAGAAAAGTCTATTTTTGTTTGTACTCATTGGACCTGAAAATTAAAATGTGAATCTGGCTATATTTTTTCCTCTCAGAAGCAAGAGATAGATACTTGAGAAACAGAAGCTGTTAGAATGTGATCGAAGCAAACAAAATTAGGAATGCTGGATTCCTGTCACCCCTCTCTCGATACCACTCTGCTTGGGAAATCAGTTGGTGTTAGGCCAGGAGAAGATCCTGTGCTATTCCAGTTTCATCAGTCTTTATCTGATGTATCATTCCTCAGGGTTTGTAATAAGCATGTTGTAATTCCAAGTAATTTAAACTTTTGTTGCACTGAAAGAGTGATGGCATTACGGACAGTAACTTGTCTCAAAACTTTCATCTTTCTTTCATGAGGTTGTACTTTTAAGTCACACATGAGAAACAACCTACAGAAAATGATGTATGTATATTTATATGCTATATATATATATATCTTTTTTTACTGGGCAGACCGTGCACAGATGATAATCCCTGGGTGAAACTGGGGACTGTTATGCTGCAGAGGTGCCCACCTGAGGAAAAGGAGAACACAGGAAATGAAATTTTGAAAATCTGCCGTTCTTTGTATGAGACAAAGCACATGCTCCCTGTCAAGGTAAGTTTTGGATGTCATGTTTATGAGTCCTGTTTCAAGGTCCTAGCTACAAGTAAGATGTTGCCATACTGGATCAAGTCCAGGGGAGAGCTAACAGAGAGGCTGAGAACTGAGTTCAATCTGTCTTGAGAAGAGATGACTATGGGAGATATCTTTAAGTAGTCAAATGAGGAAACAAGTAGAGGAATTAGTCTCTTTTCAGAGATGCTCAGTTACAGAGCAAGAGGCAACAGAGACATGTTACATCATCAAAAACTCCCATTGCACCCAAGGAACACATTTTTCACCTTCAAAATAGCGAAACATTAGAACAATTGGATGCCTAGAAGGGACAAGGAGAGTCCATCTTTGGAGGTATTTAGGACTTGACTGGATCATGTCACAGGCAGTTTGATATATATTGGACTTGCTTTGAGTTGGAGGCTGGTTGGATTAGCTGATCTTTATAGGTCTGTTCCAGTATAAATTATTCTTTGATGTATTTGTAGAATGGCTTTAGTAGTCTATTGTCATTGAAGTCACTGTTGTAAAAACTGTTAATTAAATTATCAGTAATTCTCTCAATAATAAATGCATAAAGATTCAGTGAGGAATCTCTGAAAAACATGGTGATTGAAAGAAACCCCTAATATACAAGTAATTGCTAAGTAGTAACTATGATATTCTAACTTATCTTCCCTAACTATGTATGCATACTTCAATACAAGTATCTCTTTAACTATAAAATTATTGAAGTGTTTTGTATGTAAACACTGTATATTAATGAAGACAGACTGGAGAAGTTCTTAATAAACTTCACACAATTTCAGAGTAGTCATGCATATTTTTAGTAGGCTGATTAATCTCCTATAATTATCTTTACACAGTCACTGTCTCTTATAGAAACAGCCGATGTTAGGAAGAGAAGCAGAATAAAAACAACACATTCTGTTTAAAATACAGACAGGTGGGTGTGTGGGCTTTTGTTTGTTGGGTTGTTGTTTTTTTTTTTTCTAGTCCAACACACTGATCTGAGTCAAGTTCAGAACTCTATGTAAAACACTATTCCAGAAGGTGGCAGTAAGCTGAAATGATAAGTACATTTAAGTTTATTAATTTATTCATCCCACCTAAACTCTTTGGTGGAAGGCAGGTCTCTGTATCCCTGGGACTGGTATAATTATGTGTAGCTTTTTTTTTTAAGGCATTGAAATGATGCATTATAGGTTGTAAACTCACAATCTGAATGTGCATAGGCGTAGCTGAACTATGTCAAAGTAGAATGTTCTGCTCAAGAAGGGTCATGGTTTGCATTTCTCTTAGTTGAGTAAAATTTTCCTTGATCTCCATGACAAGTCACTGTTCACACAGTTTTGGTATTGGTAGACAGCTTTGGTTGGAGGTGCCTTCCTTTGGATTTTTTTTAATGGTGCAGGATGTTGAAAGAGCCCACTATGTAAGTATGAATATACAAGTACAGATATGAACTTACTCTGATCATCAAGTTTTAAACAGCCTTACTGATGTAAAATACATTTTTTATGGCTAGAATGCTGTGCAGTAACGAAGAGTTGCACTAAAATATGTAGTTGTACAGTTGCCTACAAACACAGGCTGTTTTCCTGTAAGTCACTACTTGGGAAGAGGGGGAATGACGTGTATGAAATAAGTAATTTATTTGTATGTATGGTACAGTACTTAAGTGCTCAAATGACGGATTTGCAGTTGTGTGGCTGAATAAGAAAATCTGATCACTGACAATGAACCTGTTTAGATGATTTCACATTTCAGTAAATACACTGATTAAGAAGACAAATCTGGAATGATGGAATTCTAAAAACTGAAACCAGTTAATTATCGTTAATAACATTTGCCATTCAAGTTCTGTCCCACTACAACCTTGCAAAGTTCAAAGGTTGTAATGGAAAACACATGTAACTTCAATTCATGTGGTCTAGAAGTTACAAAAACCATCTTTGGATATAATCATGAAGGGTTTCACTCTTTTTTTTTTTATTCCATATCCTACTGGTCTATCTAGTTTTTTAAGCCAACTTCTTTTTTTTATGTCTTTTGGATAGTTACACAGCTTTAATCTCTGTATCTGTGTATGTGTTTGCTTTGGGGGGCTATTTTTGTGGGGGTGTTTGTTTGTTTGTTTGTTTGGGGTGGGAATTTGCATTATTCAGTGGATAGATATTTCCATTCCTTTTAGTGGAAAAAAGCATTGTTTTATTTGCCTGGAAGACGTGTTTGTATTGCCCAACATCTGCACTGCCTGATTAATCTCTTTAGAAGGGGATAAATCCTTCTCCTCCTGGTAATTGTTAATGTGTGACTCCTCTGAGTATCTCATGTTCTTCTATCAGCCTGTGGGTCATGCGTCAGTTAACATGGGAGAATGGATCTAGTCCCTTATCTGTAATCACCCTGGGGTCCTAGTGGCTACTTACCCCCTAGAATAACAGAGCAGCCAGTTGGTCTCCTTTTTTCTTACTTTTGTAGCTAGTTTTTCCTGGGGTTTATATATGTTTTTACATTGTGTGATTTTGTTCATACATGGTTGTGTCTGCTCATTTTCTTCAGATAATGTTGAATTTAAATGCTGCTTTTAGCGTCTCTAGATGTAATGCTGTTTGTATTCATTATCCAACCTTTCAAGCCATTAATGAAAATACTGAATAATACTGGACCCAAAACAGACTCCTATGACATACGGTTTATTTGCCTCACTGGTGTCACAGTGAACCATTGATAACTGGATAACTAGACAGAAGACAAAAGTTATCTTACAAAAGTTTCAACTAAATCCTGGTAATTCAGGTTTTGAATTGGGCCTTCCCTTGACCCTCTCACAGGTAACATCAAACCCCTTCTAAGCAGAGCCTCTCATGGCAGGCAGCCGACACTCGAATGCTTTCAAGTGCTCACTGCAGAACAGAAACCCACTTATGTTGCTCTGAGAATTGCTGTGGGTGATGACTTCCTTCTTGGGCTTGGCTGTTCAGTTCCTGTCCAGAGCAGCCCTTCAGTCATTAGTGGCAGTGATACAAGCTGATACTTGTACTATTTGGACAGTCTTTAGTGGCTGGCAAGCTGTCCAGTCCCTTCCTGTGGAAAAAGAAATGAAATTGTTGCAATGTGTATTTCTACTTCAAAAGAGATTATGACTTCTTCTGTACTTGGACATGGTAGTTAAGACTGAGTATGTCTGATAGACATGCCACCATCACGCAGAAAGTTCCTCAACTTGTCGAGCTGGTTTTGAGAGGAAAATGTTACCAAGCATGGTAAAATTGCTGTTTTGCTCAGATTATGTATTTTATGACTCTCAGAATTTGTTTTTCTGAATATGTTGCATCTATTGCTGTGAATACACATTTTCAAGAAAAGAAGACGTGTAGAGCAAATCCATAACTTTTCATTCAGTAAGTTTGCTGGAAAGTATGCAGCTTAAAAGAAACACAGTGGAATATGAAATTTACAGAAGTTTAATAAGCATATGAATGATCAGACAATGCTTAATGTATTTATTTAGTCTTCTTATTCCTTGATCCATGTCATTTCATTCACAACAAGCATGCCCATGCCACTAAATTTGGGAGGAGCTGTTGACTGCCTCAAGGATAGAGAGACCCTGCAGAGAGACCTGGGCAAGTCACAGGGATGGGCAACACCAACCATATGGAGTTTAACAAGGGAAAGTGCCGGATTCTGCACCTGGATGGGGCAACTCTAGATGGACAGACAGACTGGGGAATGAGAGGCTGGACAGCAGTGCCACGGAAAGAGCCCTGGGGATCCTGGTCAAAGGAAAGTTGAATCTGAACCAGCAGTACCCTGGCAGCCAGGAGGGACATCCCTGTCCTGGGGGCATCAGGCACAGCATCGCCAGCCGGGCAAGGGAGGGGATTGTCCTGTTCTGCTCTGCACTGGGGCAGCCTCACCTCGAGTGCTGGGGGCAGTTTTGGGTGCCACAGTACATGAAAGACATTAAACTATTAGAGAGAGTCCAAAAGAGGGCTGTGAGGATGGCACAGAGCCTTGAGGAGAAGCTATGTGATGAGAGACTGGGGTCACTTGGTCTGTTCAGCCTCGAGAAGAGGAGACTGAGGGGAGAGCTCATTGCAGTTACAACTTCCTCCTGAGGGGAACAGGAGGGGCAGACACTGATCTCGTCTCTCTGGTGACCAGGGACAGGTCCTAAGGGAATGGCCTGAAGTTGTGTCAGGGGGGGTTTGGGCTGGAGATCAGGAAGAAGTTCTTCCCCCAGAGAGTGCTTGGGCACTGGAAGATGCTCCCCAGGGAAGTGGTCACAGCACCCAGACTGACAAGAGTTCACAAAGCATTGGACAGTGCTCTCAGGCACATGGTGTGACTTTTGGGGATGGTCCTGTGCAGGGCCAGGAGTTGCCCTCAATGATCCTTGCGGGTCCCTTCCAGTTCAGCATACTCTGTGATTCTAAGCATTAACTGTCAGTAGCAGTACTGAATCCAAGTTTAAAGGAACAAGTCTGAGTAAGAGAACAAGCCTTGCCTTAGTGACTCAGAGCTTAATGTGATGGAATATATTCTTCTAGGCTGTGTTTCTTTAAGGGGTAATTTGAGAAAAGACTGAGCAAGTACAGCCAGAGAGCTCCCTGTCCCAAGCAAATTCAGGTGTCTATGTAGTACATTGCAATTGGAATATTTAACATCTCATCTTCAAATAATTTTTAGGCTTTTAGGGTCACAGCCGCTGAAACTATGCTACTAAATATGTGGATCATCTTGGTCTTTAAATTGTTACAGTTATCAATAAACTTCAAAAGACATAAAATATACATGACTTGCATTCTCTCAGCTTAATATTTAGCTGATGAGCTCCTTTGACAATTGCTCTGAAAGTTGTTGGAGTCAAACAGAGAGCATCTCTTAAGAGATGGTTACCATTTTCAGTGTAACTACCATACAGAGTCCTTAGTGTAAAATGCCATGGAAAATGGGACATCTCTGATGGGCCTCGTTGGGAAGTGGTTGTGACAAGCAACCTAAATTCTCAGAAATGACAGGGAAAGGGAAGTTAAAATTTGGTTTATAATATAATTTGTCTGTTGAGATACTTTTTGATATAGAAATGAAGAAATCACTGCAATATTGAGGAAAATAAAACAACTCAAAAATTGCATGTAGGACGTGTTGTTTGGTTGTTTTAACTAAGGGACAAGGTAAAGTTTTGGAAGTGCACAGTAGATTTGTTGAGGGGGTTTTTTTGTTTTTATTTTAGAAGACATTTTCTGGCCAATTTTGTCTTGAAGTTGAGTGATGCTAAATTTATGCTGTATTATAAAATATAGGAAGTTGGATGAATGACAAAGTTAATTTGCTAAAACTTTAATTGTGTATAAAATACTACGTAAAATTTGGAAACTTTTTGCAACAGAAGCATTATTGAACTCTTGTATGTACTGTTATTTCCTCTATTTTGTTCTACTTTTCTGATTGCATAATTGAGTTACAGAATTGTCTCAGGTGTCTGTCAAAGTTTCTTCCTGTGCTTTGCAGTATTTCAGTAAGCACAAATATATTAGTCCCACAGAGAGCTGTAGTTGCTCTGTTATTTTTTCAGTAAAACTCCTGGTTGTAATGGTGATTCAGTACCTGCCTTGTCATAATCTAACAAATGTTGCACTTTAACCAGTATTCCACATTTTTAAAAATTCGTTCTTTCAAGTTTTCACAGAGGTATTTTCAACGGGGAATTCATTTGTTGTGGAAGTGTGGTTTTCATTTTGCATTTGACATAAAATTTTCATAAATTTTATTGTGAATGATGATGTTAGTATCTCCAGAGATCACACTGAGAGAGTTTACTTTTTATTTCAGTGTATAAAAGAACTATGTTTGCTGCTGCTTAATGAGTCCCTCCTGCTGCCATCCCTGAAACTGCTGGTAGAAAGCAAAGACCAAGACCTTCATGCTGTGGCACTGGAGCAGATAACAGCTGTTGCTAAGGTATGAACAGTTGAATGAACCACCTTTCAGAAGGTGAGGTAATAAGTTAGCTCTTTCATATTCATGTAGTAAGCAGAAACTGCTGAGACACGTACCATTATTAAGGTTTTCCACAGCTTTTGTGCCCACAGTGAGCAGTAACACAGGGCTGGTAAGAGCTTTTATACATACTTGAGGCAATTAAACCTCATAGCACTTCCTTTAAATTACTTAGTATGCTGTTTTAAGTCAGTGTGGTGGAACAGAAACTATTCTGTTATATGAAATAGATTGTTACCTCTGTGTTCATAGTCCCTTACTTCGGGGTTTTTTAAGTGATAGTAGTATGTCAGACGACTTAGCTTGTTTCTGACAAATGTGGCATTTATGTATATACACTTGGAGAGCTGTAATGTCACTGGTTTTGTTGTGATGGTATGTTTGGGGACTTTCATGCCATTCTAAACAGTCTTGATTCCATACTGTAGCAAAGTTTCTGGAGAAAAAACCTAAATACTGTCCTTTTCTTCGGACAAGAACTGAAAGATGTTACTGTACATTTGTCAATTACTATATAACATAACATTACTTGTCTTCTCCCTGTGTATTTGTGTCGTGGTTTGACCTTGGCCCAACACCAGGCACCCACGACGCTCATTCACTCACCCTCCCCTGCCATAGCTGGGCAAAAGGAGGGAAAAAGGGTTAATGGAGAATTCATGGGTGAGATAAGGAGACGGGAGAAATATTTCAAGGACAGAACAGGCTCAGCCTTAATTACTAAGTGAAATTTCTTACTAACAGAATCAGAGGAGGGTAATGAGAAATAAAATAAGCCCTTAAAACACCTTCCCCCCCTCCCTCCTTCCCACTGACAGCACAGGGAGGCAGGGCAGGGGGGTTTGGTCAGTTATCACTGAGATTTCCTTCCGCTGCTCTGGAGAGGAGTCTTCCCCTGTGAGGCCGTGGGGTCCCTTCCATGGGAGACAGTTCTCCGTGAACTNCCAATCACCTGGGGTAGTGCACAGATATTGCCTATTATGGTAACAGGTAAACAATACCCTATAAGGTCACAAACTACAACCATCACCTCTCACAGGTCCAGCCCTGTCCACAAACCACAATCCTCTCTCTGCCCATCCCCGGTGACCTGGATACAGTCCCAGGATCACCTCTGGGCCCAGGAAAGAGGCTCTCTCTCTGGCCTTCAGGGCTTATCTCTCTGTCACCACATAGTGTAACCCAACAGAAGCAAAAAACCTGTGACTTTGTTTTGATTTTCTTCTTAAATATGCCATCACAGAGGCGTTGCCAGCCTCTCACATTGGCCCAGTTCTGGCCAGCAGCATGTCCATCTTCAGAGCCATCAGCTATTGGCTCTGCCGGACAGGGTGGGAAGCTTCCAGCAGCTTCCTCACAGGAGCTGTCTTTGTGGGTCCCCTGCTACCCAAAACCAGGCCATGCCAAACAAATACAATTTACTTTTTGGCAAGTAAGAGGGAACCTAAAAAGATGAAAGTTAGTCTCCTAGGCAAAAGCATTGTATCATTTTTTCTTTTTTTTCTGAAAGCTGAGCTGGGTTTAAAAATTTTTGAAGCTCTTAATTGAACTTATGCATGTGCAGCCTAACTTTCTTGGGTTTTACGTTAGCTGTGGTCTGCGATCTAACATTCTGCTGCAAAAGAGAAGGAACCAATTGTCTCTCACCTTTTCATGAAAGAGAATGGCATTCTTCTCTGACTGAATTAACTGCCCTGATAATTTTCAGAATTACAATATTTAGGTAGAAAGCCTCATTTCTAATATTTCCAAATTGTGCACCTTATCTTAGGGAGCTTTTGGTTGTGTATTATGATACAAAATAATAATTGATGTTATATTTTCCATGTGGTACTTCACAATGAAACTGCCCACATAGAAACAAATGAAACCATGTGTCTTTCTAAAATAAATATCTGCCAAACACAAAAGCTTTGAAAATGTGATTTGTAGGAATTCAGATTGGAATGATAACTTTTTCTAGGGATACCCTCTGTTCTAGTTATATTGATTGCCACAGTTTTCAGATTCCTTGGTTGTAACAAACTGTGCCAATCGTATCCCCTACTTTCACGCTGTCCTCTTTTACCTAGGAAAGATATTCTTCATCCTCTTCTTCCCAGGATTCTCCTTTAAGTCTCTCTGCCTCACTTACTCATATGCTGTGTCTTTGCTTCTTATGCATATTGTATTCCAGAAGCTTTCTCTTTTTGCATCCTTTGGATAGTTTGAGAAATGTCTATCTCTTTTCCACAACTGGTGAAGACTAGCCAGAGAAGCAATGGATCTGGAAGCATAGGGTCCATTTCACATATTGCTAATTTTTGTTTGAAAGGATTTTATTACCAAAATGGAAGAAGCACTAGTTTTTTTACCTTGTTCCCTCTGAAAATTTGAAACAGTAGAATGGAAGGTAGCAGGACATATTATGTGTAACACACATCTACTTCTGCCAAAATTCTAATGCCATTGTTAGCATCCAGTTTGAATTTGGAGTGTTTGCTAGTACAGTTTGGTATCTAAGCTAAGAACACATAAGTGTTCCTATTCCCTTTCTTTTATACCACTAAACCACAAATTTTCTGAATTTTTTACAAAAAAAATTGTATAAATATTAACCACCAAAACAATAGTACACTGATAGTTTTCTTTTACCACCTAAAATAAAATTTTAGATTTTATTTCTACCAAGCAAGGCTTTTTTGTAACTTTTAAACAAGATGACTCCATTGAAAAGCAGGCACAAATCTTATACATGCATGCACTTTCTCATCTCTGTATTCTTGTTAGCCTTTCAAAATTGACATTTTTGTTAACAGATGAAAGCTGCTGTATAAATGACTGATTCTGAAGCTTGTCGGCAGGAATTACTGTCCGAGTACATTTTATTTAACTATTTTTAAAGCATAATGCTGTGCAGTAGGCCTTTCTGAATGGTTACTAATTGTATTGCTCTCTTAACTGGCCATTTCTTTCTAGTATGCTCCAGCTTTCAGTTTCCTACACTCTGGGCTGATTACATTATTTTGCAGTTTTAAGGCCAGGAACCCTATTAGCTTCTTGCTAGTATAAAGCACTTTGTACACCTGTACATGCCCAAAATAATATTATTTTTGGCTTTCTTATACAGGAGGCAGCTTGATAAGCTATTTCTAATTCTTCCTTCTAAATTCAGTATTAATTTGAGCACATAGTTCTGTAAGAGCGCTGAATAACCTAGAATTTTCAAAGCAGTTAGTTTTGGTCTAATGTTTCACTTAAAGTCAATGAAGATTCAACTATTGACTTTATTACATCAGGCATAGAGCTTAGCCAGTACCTTGAATGTGACAGTGTTAGAAAAGCAGCAAGTACAGAAGAGTGCTGTGCTAAATGTAAAAGCTCTTCTTATATTGTATAAAAAGTACCTCTTACTCCTTGTTTTATATTCATCTCTTATGATTACATTATTTGCTGTTGTGCTAAAAGTGCATATATTACTTAGCTATGGCAATGGTTTTTATTCAGTATAATTTTCTATGCCTGTTTTTTGCTTTTTAAAAAACAGTATTTGGACTGTTAATGCTTTTTGTAAAATTCTTAATGAATTTTTCATAGTAAGGCCGTTTCTGCTTACATTAAACAGGAAACAGACAACATCTGGCAGAGGGGAATCATAGCTATTGATTCCGCGATCCAGTGCTAACACAGCTCACAAACATGGCTGCAAGAAAAATACAGCACTTGCTTGTTGATAGGATGTATTAGTTAGTCATTTGTTGTATGTTGCTGACAGCTTTATGGATGTTTGCCGTTAAAGATGATGCTGAAGTGCTGATACTAGGAATTGTACAGCTTTTGCCTGTAATAAACCAACCAAGTTTTTGCGTAAGCTTTTTTTGAAATTGCAGACCCGTCTTTTTATTGTGTATCTTTTAATGAACTGCCACTTTCCTTTTCTGAGTAACAGAAATAACTGTTCTTCCCCTATGTTGTGTAGTGTGTAATTTAAAAAATCAGTTTATTTAATTAACCTTATTAACTGCCAATAGAGCCCTTAAAAGTCAGATTGTTTTTGAGAGGGGTTTCAGTGTTGTCTGTGCACTTGGTTATCTTTCAGAGATGAAGACTGATTTTTATCCATCTGACAGAGCAAGTAAATATTCTATTGCCTGTTGGTACCTGTAATGTTAAAACAGCTAATAAGTGGGGGTTAATATAAGCAGTGCAAATACTTGTTCAATCAATACTTTTAATAGAAACTGGAACCAGAAGAATGTTGTAGTCTGAAATAATACCTTATTTCCATTTGCTTGTTAAAATTTCAGTGATGAAGTACTGAATCTACCTTTGTAACATGTTTTACTGAAAAATGTAATACGAAAAATCATAAATATTGTGGGGAATAATGGAATTTCTAGTGTTCTCCAGTGTATGCCATTTATGACTACTCACTTAATGGGGCTTAATCTTTAAAAGAAGAAGTTAAATTATGTGTGTATAAGCTAATGGTGATTATGGTAAAATATCTTTCTCTAGTTTATTTTTCCAGGATTTTTTATGTCACTGGTTTCTTTTCCCCTTGTTTATTTGTTCTATAGATATATACTTGAGGAAGGAATAAAATGAAAAGCATTTTTATCTCCAATAGTATTGGAGAAGGGACTACTCTGGGAAACAGTGATTTCAGTTCTTCACTGCTGTTCGGTCATCAGCAGCTCTTACCTTTCATAACTTGAGGATTTTATAATGGAGAAGTTATGGGTGAAATACTGCCTGTTGGTAATACCAGAACCTCTGGACACCTGCACAAACAATGCTGATGGGGAATTGGATCATCTAGCTCCAAACCCTGCATGGGCAGGGTTTCATGCACGTTCCACTGGACCGGGCTGCTCAAAGTCCATCCTGGCCTTGAACACTTTCAGGGCTAGGGCATCCACAACTTCCCTGGGCAACCTGCTCCACCCTCAAAGTGAAGAATTTCTTCCTAATAGTCAGTGTAAACCAGCCCTCTTATTGGTTGGTTTGGTTGGTTTAGATTGGATGTTTCCTCTTGTCCTATCACTCCATGCTCTTGTAAAACATGCCTCTCCGGCTCTCTTGTACTGAAAGGCTGTTGTATGGTCTCCCCAGAGCCTTTTCTTGTTCAGGCTGAAAACCCCAGTTCTGTCAGCCTGTCTTCATAGGAAGTGTGCTCCAGCCCTCCTAAGACTGCCTTCATGACCTTCTCTGGACCCATCCCAACAAGTCCATGGCTTTCTTGTGCTAGAGGCCCCACACCTGGATGCAGTACTCCCAAGTGCTCTCATGACAGCAAAGGTACCACTTGAATGCCTACACTTCAATGCTTGAAAGTAGATATTAGCCAATACCTAAATACGAAAGCCAAGGGAAAAAAGTCAGTTCTGCTTAATGTAATTATCCCCATTAAATCCTTTATGGATAACCATGGGCATTGTGTCTGAGCATCACACTAAATCTACACTGTCAAATTCTGCTGAAGGAGATGGATAGGAAAAATGAAAGCTGCTCCCATTTAAACCTTCCACATTTTACTCTAATGAAAAATATAGCACCCTTAGTATGGAGTTCTAGATAGGTGTAATGATTTTTCTCTAACATATACACTCTGATTTTGTCATTATTGTGGGTTGTAGTTTATTCACACAGCATGGAAAGTGGTTGGATGTTTGTGCAGAAGATACCTGCACCTCTGAGACCTGCTTAAACTGCAGTCAGCTGCATTCCTTATCACTGGAACAGTGATTCTGGGATTAGCAATAGTCTTAGTTTTATGGCCTAGTTAGGGTCTTGGGATAGCAAGGGCTCTGCATCTGCAAGCAGATCAGAAGTGATTCGTTAGTAAGATCTTGACTGAGCTGTCTGCCCAGAAAAAAACAGCTTTTCAAAACTGGGATAATAAGGTGGTTGTTTTTTTAGTTGCTGGGTTTTACTGTCTTACAGACTCAAAAGAGTGATTTTGAAAATTAAAATGTAGTGTGTTTAGGAGTCTGGATCTACTGTAGGCTAATATTTGGTATGTATGGCAAACAAAAATAACTCTGGAGGTTGATTTCCATTAATATTTTTTAAAATGTAAGATTTTGAGGATCAAAATTCCATCTGGAACAGCAACCTGGCTCAAACAGATGGAAGAATTACAAGTCTAGTGAGGAGTAAGAACAGGGCAGATGTACAGGCTCTTTCTCTGAAATACTGCTTTCCAAACTTTTGGTTATTTTAAGCTGATGTATCTCCTAAGTAATTGCCAGTGGTTTTCTTCTTGGTTTTGTGCAACTTGTCCTTAAACTTGGATGAGCTTTTACATCTTGCAGTATCATTTAAGAGAGAATTCAACAGTGAAAAAAACGTGTCACAGATAAGTACCTCACCAAAAACCTACTTTTTTTTTATTTTCTCATAATCTGATCCCACTAGATTAATGTGATGCTTCATATTTTTTTATTTTCTTAATTAGATAATGTTTTTAATTAATCCCTTCATCATTTTAGTGATGTTGCTATCTGCCCTATGTCTTCCAGGCTGTCTCTTTTTTTAGATTGGAGAGTCATAGTTTTGCTGAGCAATTTCCTGAATAAAAAACATACTATACTCTCTATGGTGTGTTTTTTAAAAAATACATGCTTTGTTTGTTTGTCTTTTCTGTTATTGTAGTAATTTTTATTGCTTTAATGCTTGTTGTTCTGATTTAAAATTAATTTTAAATAAATGCAGTATTAAGCTGCATTTACATTGATTTAATTCAAAAAAACAGTTCTATTTAAGCAGAGCTGTTCAGTATAAGCTATCTTAATTAAGGTTTGTAAACATGTATCAATTAATTGACAATCTCTGGTTGTTTTTTTTTTTAAACTAATGACTAGAAACATCTCTACATGTGCAATTGATACCCAAAAAGTTGGCATGATCTGGAGTTGTAAAACTGATAAATAGTCAGTTGAGCTTTCCTTGCTGCCTGTTTTTAAATGCAATACTCATTAAACCTTGGTGTCTCTGTGTTCTTCCCACACCTGTCAGACTCTGCTTAGACTGACCAAAGAATGGTGGAACAGACAGTGGCCTTAACTGCATGAAGTGCATTCACAGGGTCCAGTTGCCATCATGTGTCTCCATCCAGTTGCCTGGAGACAACTAAATTACAAAGGTTTCCTCTTCCTGACCAGGTCTTCAGACAGTTTGCAAGTCATAAAATGGGAAATGTTAATCAATTTAAACCTGCTGATCTGTTTGAGCCTAAGGACGAGCTGTGGGGCACAACTCGAGTCTTTTTGTAAGCTGTTTTGTTATGTGTGAAACCACACTGATTTCATTTCTTTGTGAGTGCAGACAAGTTTTTCTGCTTGTGTGTTGCATGGGCATCTTCATCCCCATGGTGTAGCTCAGATGTTTAATGGTTTATGCTAGAAAAGGTCTTCTTTCAGATTTGTCTCTCTCCATTTTGTAGGTTTTTGGTATATGAAATCACACTCATCTTTAGCACTTTTCCTTAACTGAATAGTAACCTAAAAAATTTTTAATTAAACCTTGCATCTGCTGTCAGTCTCACTATTGTAATTGCTGTTTGCATTTTATGTTCACAGAATCAAACAGTGAAGTCTTGTGTAAAGTTCCATCCTTACATACAGGTTAAGAACACAGCACACAGAGCTTTTAGGTGGGAGAGAATATCCGTTCAGCCTCCCATTTCAGAAGAGATGGCAGCTGTTTGGATAATGGCTTAGTATGCTGCGTGGTGTGCTGCAAGATGCCAACACTAGAAATTTTGGAATCAGAATTGTTTAGGTCAAAAAATACTTGTGAAGTCTCACCGAGTCCAGCTGTTAACCCAGCACACGAAGTCCACTCTAAACCATGTCTCAACCACTTCCCTGGGCAGCCTGTTCCAATGTTTGACGTCTCTTTCCATAAAGAAATTTTGCCTGATATCTAAACCTCCCCTGGCACAACCTGAGGATGCTCCCTCCTGTCCTATCACATGTTAATTAGGAGAACAGGCTGACCCCCATCTCGCTGTAACCTCCTTTCAGGCAGTTGTAGAGAGCGATAATGTTTCCCCCGAGCCTCCTTTTCTCCAGGATGAACACCCCCAGATCCCTCAGCAGCTCCTCATATGGCTCACTCTCTAGGCCCTTCACCAGCTCCATTGCCCTTCTCTGGACACGCCCCAGCCCTCAATGTCTTTCTTGCAAGTGTGGGGCCCAGAACTGGACACAGGATATGAGGTGCAGCCTCAGCAGTGCCTGGTACAGGGGGACAATCACTGCCCTGGTCCTCCTGGTCACACTATTTTTGATACAAGCCAGGATGCCACTGGCCTTCATGGCCACCTGGGCACACTCTGGCTCATGTTCAGCTGTTTGTTGACCTGTTTTATTTCATGATCAGCCTGTCTTCAACAGGAAAATTTTTCCATAGTTAACTTTTGGCAGTTATTAAATAATTAAAGACTAAGGTTGGATAGCCTAAAGGCTGGACATCCCTACAGTTCTTAGAACTGCTTTGTAAACTGGACCTTGTGCTGTGCTAATTAGATCAAAAATGGCTTAATTTCAACTGTAAAGTGTCACTGCCAAATCACCCTGTATACAGTAGTCACGTCCTGTGGTCCTGTGTAGCAGTTGAATTGATCTTCAAGGGTGCTAAACCACTGTATCATGGGGTGTTTATTACTTGCTGGTACCTGGTACATAATTTTTATGGAAAATGAAGCAGACAGTAACCAGACAAATTTTTTTGCTTTTAAACTTCGAGATTGTTTTGTAAATGTATCATAATTTTATTAGTTTATTCGTAACTTGATATGGTGCAGTAATTGAAAACTGATTATTGTCTTCCCCTCCTTTGGTCCTTTTTTATTGTAGAATCACAGAATGGTTTGGGTTGGAAGGGACCTTAGAGATCATCTTGTTCCAATCCCCCTGCCATGGACAGGGACACCTTTCACTAGACCACATTGCTCAAAGCCCCATCCAACCTGACCTAGAAACACTCTCAGGAACGGGGCACTTATAACTTTTCTGGACGATCTGTGCCAGTGCCTTGCCACCCTTACAGTAAAGAATTTATTGCTAATACCTAATCTAAACCTGCCCTTTTACAGTTTCATTATTCTTCCTTGTCCTGTCACCCCATGCCCTTGTAAAAAGTCCATCTCCAACTCTCTTGTAGCCCCTTTGAGGTACTGGAAGGTGCTATAAGGTCTCTCTGGGGCCTTAACATCTCCAGACTTAGTGTCTCCCTTTGTCTTCATAGGAGAGGTGCTCCAGCCTTCTGCTCATCCTGCTGGCCTCCTCTGAACTCTTTTCAGCAGGTCCACATTGGGGATCTCAGAGCAAGATGCAGCACTCCAGGTTGGGAGAGCAGAGGGACAGAATCCCCTCCCTCACCCTGCTGCCCACGCTGCATTGGATGCATCCCAGGATACGATTGGCTTTCTGGGCTGTGAGAGCACATGGATAGGTCGTGTTGAAATCTTTGTCCACTAGCATCCCCAAGCCCTTCTCCTCAGGGCTGCTCTCAGTCCATTCTCTGCTCAGCCTGTACTTGTGCTTGGGATTGCACCAACACAGATGCAGGTCCTTGCACTGGGACTTGTTGAACTTTGTGAAAATGGCACAGGGCCACCTCTCAAGCTCGTCAAGGTCCCTCTGGGTAGGATCCCTTCCTTTTTTTGGTTAGATGTAGTTGTTCAATTGTGCTTCCTGAAGTGATAAGTTAACACAGCACTGTATTTCAAAGAACCCAGGAAGGACATATCAAAATTAACTGAAATAGAATTTCAAGTGTTCTATAGTGTTACTTGTAAAGCTACAGACAAGATTTTCAAGAGAGTATTCTGCTCTCATATATCAAGTAACCACATTTTTCAGGCACCCAGGGTGTTTCTCAGAGGTAGCAGCTCTGTGCTTCACATCTTTTAATATATGTTATATTTTTTAGAAGATCTTATCCTTGCTGTGAGTGCTGATTGAGTCTGTGAATGTTGCCTGTCATATTAACATGTGAAATGTAATGTACTGTATTAATATAAAGTGACCAAAATTTAATATATTCTGCTCTGACCTTCCTCAGAGTGTCATTCTTGATATGGAGCTAAATGGTGTGATCTATGCTGCACTGGGACTTGAAACCTGTGAAAATTGTATAAAGCTGGTGGTGTAATCCCAAGATGTTAAGCATTCTTATTCCTTAACTTTGTGCAGGTCAAATATTTATATTAATGTGGTAGACTGTTAAAGATGTACCTTTACATATTCTGACATATGCAAAGTGTGTATCCCTGTAGTTAATCCATGGGGAATACTCCTCTCACTTTGAAGGTCACACTGTGCAGTCAGAACCATTGTGACATGTTCTGGCTGACGGCTGGATCTGGTAATTAATATTTAATTACTTTGAATTTCTCTTTCTTTGTAGGTTGATGATTCCACTTGTGATGCTGAAATACTCTCCTTGCTCCTCAACGCCAAATTGGTGGTGAAGTGCATGTCCACTGCCTTCTGCCCACGCCTTATTGACCACCTCCTGGCTAACCAGGGACAGGGAGGCTGGGATGTGGAGGAAATAGCAAAACAGCTGAAAGAAGCAGGGTTCAATGCAGAGGCTGGGTCCCTCCTGATGGCTCATCGAGGCACCCATCCTGCACTCAGGACTTTTACTACTGCCCTCCAGGCTGTTCAGCATTGGATCTGAAAATGTAGGGTTTAGCATCTGTCTGCCTTTTTGCTGGATATCTTACACAAAAGGGAGAAATTGTTGTTCTAGTGAAGTAACAAACTGAGTTATTACCTACATTTTGTAGAAAACACACAGCACACAGTAAATTCACATATACTTCTAATTGTTTAAAAAAACATATTGGTGCAGACTGTATCATTCTTTTGTATGATTAGCAAAGCATTGAATCTGGTCATCCTTTCAGATCAAAGTTACATGGTTACACTCAGTTACATATAAATTAAACATTAGTAAGGTGGCAGGTTATATACAATTTGTCTTAATTTCTGTAAGGAATTTACTCTTGTCATAATGTAAAACTAATGTAAAAATATAATTATAAAGATATATATGGAGCAAAAAAAGTCACGAGTGATTTTTGAGAATTTCAAAACCTTAAAATTCAGTATTGTGCAATGTTGTTATCACAGCTTTTGTTTGAAATACATAAAATATTTTGCATTTAATGTAGTGTCTCTTCTTTCAGCCTTTTAGACAGATAAATATTTTCTTTCTTCAGCCCTTTTTGCTGAAATTCCTGTCTCTCCTTAGTGATATTTATTCATGAGGACAAGCTGAAGTCTAAGAGATATTTTTCTCCACTGTTTGAGGAGCCTCATCTCAGATCCTGAACATTTGTTGATACCTGTTGTCAGTGTACTTTCAAAGTATTTACTTATATTTTCCCTGAGTTCTGAAAAATTGGATAAATGTGTACATTTGCAGAACCACAAAATATGCTGAGTTGGAAGGGATCCACAAGGATCATTGAGGGCAACTCCTGGCCCTGCACAGGACCATCCCCAGAAGTCACACCATGTGCCTGAGAGCATTGTCCAAATGCTTCTTGAGCTCTGTCAGGCTGGTGCTGTGACCACTTCCCTGGGGAGCATCTTCCAGTGCCCAACCGCCCTCTGGGTGAAGAACCTTTTCCTGATATCCAGCCCAAACCTCCCCTGACACAATTTCAGGCCATTCCCTTAGGACCTGTCCCTGGTCACCAGAGAGAAGAGATCAGTGCCTGCCCCTCCTGTTCCCCTCATGAGGAAGCTGTAACTGCAGTGGAGTCTCCCTTCAGTCTCCTCCAGGCTGAACAGACCAAATGACCTCAGCTGCTCCTCACACAGCTTCCCCTCAAGGCTCTTCACCGTCCTTGTTACCCTCTTTTGGACACTCTCTTATAGCTTAATTTCTTTCTTATACTGTGGCACCCAAAACTGCCCCCAGCACTCGAGGTGAGGCTGCCCCAGTGCAGAGCAGAGCAGGACAATCCCCTCCCTTGCCCGGCTGGCGATGCTGTGCCTGATGCCCCCAGGACAGGGCTGGCCCTCCTGGCTGCCAGGGCACTGCTGACTCATGTTCAACTGGCCAGTGACCAGGACCCCCAGGGCCCTTTCCTCATGCTGCTCTCCAGCCTCTCATTCCCCTGTCCATCTGTCCATCCAGGGTTGCCCCATGTCAGGTGCAGAATCCGGCACTTTCCCTTGTTGAACTCAGATGGTTGGTGATTGCCTGTCCCTCTTGATTTGTCAAGGTCTCTCTGCCTTCAAGGGAGTCAACAGCTCCTCCCAGTTTTGTATCATCTGTGGACCTGCTTGGTATCCCTTCCAGTCCTGCGTCCGAGTCATTTACAAAGATGTTAAAGAGCACAGGGCCGAGGATGGAGCCCTGTGGAACCCCACTAGTGACAGGTCACCAGTGTGATGTAACCCCATTCACTGAAACCCTTTGTGCCTGACCCATGAGCCAGTTGCTCACCCATCCCATGATGTGTTCATCCAGCTGGGATCTGGACATTTTGTCCAGAAGGATTGTGTAGAGATCTGTCGTGTAGGAGAGACAATACCAAAAGCTTTACTAAAATCCAGAAAGATTACAATGCTCATCCCTTCATCCACTAAGTGGGTTACCGTGTCATAAAAGGAATTTGGGTTGGATAAGCAGGTCTTGCTCTCAGGAAGCTATGCTGGCTGTGAGCAGTGACTGTATTGTCTTTTAGGTGTTTTCAAATACCTCCCAGAATAAGCTCCATAACTTTACCAGGCACTGATTCCAAATGGCTCTCTGTCTAATTAAGACAAAACAATTGTTTTCTTGTTTTCAGAGGTTTTTTAACAAGGGCACTCTGTTTATTGCACTGCAAGTACAAGAAGGGTTTGATGGTCTGTGTTTATAGACACTTCTTAAAATCAGTCTGTAAATCTTTTGCCTAATCTTGTGTTCAGATCTAATTTTGATGTAACCATGTACAGAAACATTATACATTGTAACATCCAGAGGACATAATACACTTTGGAAGCAATCTCCAGGGTAATGTAATGTAACCTCCTGCTTAAGGCATGGTGCCTGTATGGCTGAAGCAGGTTGCTCCAGCCTACATTCAGTTGGGTCTGGAAAACCTCCAAGGATGACTGTCTTGGCTGTTCCCATGCTAAAAAGCTTTTTATGTTTGTCCTCTTGGGATCTGCCTTGTTTTACCAGCTTTTACTGACTGTGAAAATGGCTCAGATGTCAGCCTTACTTCCCACATTGCACAGGATTTGTAATGAGACTTTTAACAATGCTTTAATTCTTCAGATTCTTAACTTATCTTTTGTATTTGCTAGTCCAGCTGTCCTTCAGTGTTTATGGAGGGTTATATCATCCCTGTATTAACATGCATTCCAATTTCTATCATTCAGCTATATTGCCTTAATTCTGTTCTCTTATGTTAGCAGTCCCAAGAGCCCCAGACTAGTAAAGCAAGTATATTGGAATTGCAGAGGAAAGAAAGGAAAAATTTTAAAAAGGTAATATAAGTGGCAGTCAGTAGATGGGGACAAACAAGATGTGCACCTCCAGCAAAAACACCTTGGGTTATTCTGTAGAAGATATTTCAATACTTCACAGTGAAGCATTTTGGTCTGCAGGTTTTGTTCACAGGTTGGTAAATCCAGTGCTAGATTTTCTGACCATTCTCATTCAGGATCATGAAAAGTTTGTGTTTAGTGTCACTCTAAAACTGAGCTGCAGATAAAGCTAATGAGTGTTGCTGATCTTCTGTCCATTTTCTGGTTTGTTGGCATTACAAATCCACGATAAATGTTTTCCTTGCAACCTGGATTATTCCTGATTTATTCTGTATTCAAAACTTTCACCTGTAAGAAAAAGTATTACTTTAGTATATGTATCCAAAATGATCAGCCTATATTAGTGTATGTTTCAAAGAAAATTTAAGGAAGAAAAAAAAGAAGAAGAGGCACATAACAAGGACATGTGTATCCCCAGTGCCAGCGTTTTAGTATCTTCTGTATTGCTGAATAACATTTAAGGCTCTGGGACTGAACAGAGGATACACTAGCAGGTGCTATTGAGTTGGGTTTGGATTTTGGTTTTTGTTTTCTTTTGTTCTTTTTAAAGGTTAAGAAACTCACCTTGGTATTACTTTTAGCCAGGTTATTGTTACACTGAACACTGAACAGTTCAGTTCTGTCAGTTTGTTTGATTTGCAGTTGGGATTTGTTCATAATACAGCATAAGCGGATTTTTTTTTTTTTTACCTCAAACAATTCCATGTTCTGGAGATATTTCTGTTCCCAAAAGCAGCTGAATAAAGAGTTGAGTTGTGTCTCCAGGAGCAGTGCTTCCTAGGGCAATTAATCCTCTTTTGTCTGAAAAACACTGATAGCGTTTGGATCTTTAAGGAGATTTTAGCTGCCTGGGAGACACAGCAAAGCAGCAAAATATATCACCTTTCTTTTGAATAATTAGAACCAGAGATTAGGGAAGAAAGATCATAACTCAGAATTCCTTTTTCTGCTGGAAATACTAAGTATCGCCAGTATGACATTGCAACACATGCAGAGTAGACACTTATATTTATAAACAAAACAGTGCAATTCTATGAATACCGTGGCTACATATGATTTGGATATTCTCCTTGTATAATGGTAGTTTTTGTGATTTACTGTGTGCGACATTCTGCACTGTGGAAGATGCTTTGAGAGTGGCCATCTGGTGTAGAGTATGGCCACCCTTGGCACAGGAAACACACAGACCTCTTGGAGAGAATCAAGAGAAGGCCATAAAGATGATCAGGAGGCTGAAGCACCTCTCCCATGAAGATAGGCTGAGAGAGCTGGGGTTGTTCAGCCTGGGGAAGAGAAGGCTCCAGGGACACCTCAGAGCACCTTCCAGTACTTAAAGGGGCTTGTAAGAAATACGTGGATAAATAGGGTCTGTTATGATAGGACAGAGGATCATAGTTTAAATATAGAAGAGGGTTGATTTAGATTAGATACAGGAAAGAAGATTTTTACAATGAGGATGAAGAAACACTGGCACAGGTTGCCTGGAGAGGTGGTAGCTGTCCCATCCCTGGGGCTCTGATACCCAATTGAAAATGCCCCTGCTCACGGATGACCTTCAGAGGTCCCATCCAACCCAAACTATTCTATGAATATGGATGCCTGCATCATAGGGGTAAGAATTGCTATACTTGCAAAAACACAATAATTTCTTGTATTTTTAGTATATTTTTTGAGACATGGAAGGCAGGAGCAGATCAGGCTTTGTATCAAATGTTGCAGGCACACCGAAAGTTCTAGTGGCCTAAAAATGTTTCTCAATTAGGTTATTTAACTATTACTGAGCACTTGAGGTAGTGTTTGCATAGGATTGTTTGGTTTGACACTGAGCTCCCTTTCCACAGTGGTAGAAGCACTCTGAAATTGCTATGTTTGTTACAGTTTATTTATGATTATATTTCTCTTGTACATCTGTGGTGGTAAAACCGCCCTCTCCTCCTTGGGCCAGACTATGATCTCAGAAATGCTCATTAGGCCTCAGCCTTGATGAACAGCAGCTGGCTGAGCTCCCCTTGAGTTTATCAGAAACACCCTCTTCTCCCAGCAACTTATGCTGACGAGTTCCTGTTTTTAATGAACAGCCTTAGAAACTTGTTTTTCTTGCCTGAATAACAGCCCAAATGGAACATTTTTGTTCTTCAACTTTCAAAGAAAGTTACTGACCCGAGTTGTGGTCAGGATGGAAAATTACTATGACTAAAGCCCACTCTCTTGTGACCCTATAAACAGTGGTCCTAAATGAGACCCACTGAACTGTCCTGGACCACAGCGGGATGTGACAGCATCTCCCTCTGAGTGAGACACCACCGTGAGCCAGAGAACTCTCAAGTTAATGTGGAGGACTGCTGCCAAAAGCTGACAGAGCCTGGGCTGATACCCTCACTCCTCAGGGATCAACCCTTCACACACTGAGAAGAACCAAAGGTATCCAATGTGAGTACTTCCCTGAACTTAAGGGGAATATTTCACAGGGATGTACCTTGTACATACTCCTTTAAGTCTGTGTGCGTGCGAGTATGAACATATTAAAGTCTTATAAATGTTTCTTAAGATTCTTAAGTACATTAGATTCGTAAGTAAATTAGACCTATGAGCGAGTTACCATTGTACTATGGTAAATTCCAGAAGAATCTTCCATTAAATTGTTTAAATTAAGCTACTGATTAAGTGCTGTTAAGTTCAAGTGCTGTTAAAAACTTAAGACCTAAACCATTGATGACACCTGAGGCTAAGTTTGGTGAGGTTGTCCGCTCTGAACCTTGTGACTCAGTGGGAGTTGATCACCCAGACAACTTGTCTCATGAAGACTTTGAACAGTTTTTCATGCAGCTGTAGTTCTCAAAAACGTGTTTTCATTACCACCCCTCTGATCTCTGAGGACCTGCTGGAATGTTCTGATAAATTCCTATACCCTTAATGCAACAGCATTTTGATGCCTTTATAATTGGTCCCCTTTTGTAGACATAGAAAATAGTAAACCTGAATCTCTTTAACAACTGCCTGCACTTGAAAACAGCCAGCTCGTTTTGCTGAAGATGAGGCACGTGATAAAAGCAGAAGTATAAAGGTCCTCTGGATGGTCAGAAACAGGCTCTTTCTTTTAGCTTGGCTGAAACATCTGCTGACGTGGTTCTATTCTCACAAGAGCTCAGTGCCTTAACCTGTCATATGTTTGTCCTCAGCAATGCTCTGTTGTACTGGGTGGAGATGGACTACTGAGTTTGCAGAGTGAATGAGCATCCCATTGTAGTGCAGGAAGATTTTAGCAATACAAGGACAGAGCCTGATCTTCCCATAGTGCTTAGGAAAGTTGGGGTTTAACTACAACTTTCAGTAGGTAATTATGACACCTAAAACTTCATAAAAAATAAATCCCTCTCTAAGCCCTTCTGTCTACCATGACATTCAGAAACATGAAAATCTTATTTACTTTGATTTCTTCTTATAGTGATACATTTCATCTGTCATTTTTCTTCACTTTCTTTGAGATTGGCTAACAAAGGGGATGGCTTGGTGCTCATGTTAATGACTCTGCTGTTGAACAAAGCAGGGTATTTTATCATTGTGATTGAACCTCCATGGGATACACTAAGCTGTGCAAACAGAAGATAAAGTCTGATGTTATGTCCAGCTCAGTCATAGCTGGATCTGACAATCTGGTCAGCATTTCTACCTAAAAATAGAGACTCTGCTTTCTGAAGCTGCCTGGGAGCAGATGGAAGAGAACCTGACAGCTTCCCTGTTGCACAGCCATGTCATTGCCATATCCCAGCTTCCTGGATCACTTCTCAGTACCAGATACATGACAGTGGAAATTTTTGGTGTATGTTGTGGGTTGACCCTGCTTGGGTGGCAAGTGCCCACCAAAGCTGCTCTGTCACTGCCCTCCTCAGTTGTGCAGGGGAGAGAAAATATACAAAGGCTGTTAGGTCAAGATAAGGCTGTTGGGTCAAGATAAGGGTGAGGAGAGATCACCCTGCATTGACCATCAAAAGCAAAACAGACTCCACTTGGGGAAATTAGATTAATTTATTGCCAATCAGACCCGAGTAGGGTAATGGGAAATAATAGAAACCAAATATTAAAACATCTTCCACCCACCTCTCCCATCTTCCAATGCTCAGTTTCAGTCCTGCTTTTCTCTCCTTCCTCACCCCTGGTGGCGCAGGGGAATGAAGAAAGAAAAAATTCATTGTAAATAAAATTTAACATAAAGAATGTGGTTACCACTGAAACTGAATTGTCTGCTCAACGTGTGTTCCTCTCGCTCTGACATCAGCATCTTCTGCCACACTGTGCTGACACGCTGAATGTCTCTGAATGTCCTTTTAGACTACCCTCCTAAGCTTCCCATGCTTTCAAGGCACAGTAATGGGAAAACCATCTCCACACAGAGCTCTGATTTATAGTCAGATGTCCTCTATAATCCAAGTACAAAAACATTCACAACAGCCTTTTTCCTTAACAATCTTTATCTACCTAATGTGCATGTAAAATTATTATTCTAATGAGCAAAACAGATATATGCTGTTTAAAATAAAAAGTAATGTTTGAAAACACATAAGCACAAGGAGTTTAGTCTAAATGGGAAAACAATAAAGAACAGAAGCTGTGAATGAAACGGGGGTGATTTTAATTATTCTGATAGTACCATCTGCACTGGCTCTGGCTAGAGAGGAAAAAGGACACAAATGTAAATTTCAAGAGTATGTGTGTACCTGAATGTAAATTTCAATAATATGTATGTGAATACATTCAGTATCTTATATAATCTTGAAAAGGAAATGGAAGTGCAATTTAAGGTCCAATCCTGGAATGTTTCTTTTGTGACCTTTTCCATTCAATTAGACACTTAATGACTATTTTGTCAAAGTGGGGATTTAAGTATTGCACTGGTGAGGTCACACTACAAGTCCTTTGTCCAGTTCTGGGCCCCTCCAGAAAGACATTGTGGTGCTGGAGCATGTCCACAGAAGAACAATGACATGGTGACAGGTCTAGAGAGTGAGTCCCGTGAGGAGTGGCTGAGGGATCTGAGGGTGTTTAGCCTGGAGAAAAGGAGGCTCAGGGGAGACAACTACTTGAACTCCCTACAACTACCTGGAAAGAGGTTGTAGCCAGGCTGGGCTTGGTCTTTTCTCCCAGTCAACAAGCAACTGGATGAGAGGACATGGACTCAAACTGTGTCAGGGAAGGTTCAGGTTCAACATCAGGAAAAATTTCTTCACTGAAAGGGTGGCTAAGCTTTGGAATGAGCTGCTCAGGGAGGTGGTGGAGTTACCATCCCTGAGGGTGTTCAGGAAATGACTGGTCATGGCACATAGTGCTATGGTCTAGTTACCCAGGTGCTGATCAGTCAAAATTTGGACTTGAGGATCTTGGTGGCCTTTTCCAACCTAAATGATTCTGTGATTCTGTTGTTTCTGATAAAGACACTGCAGAGAAAATAGAGTGAAAACTATCCTAGGTGATTTTGGAATTTGGAGCTATAAAATTATACACCTGTTCTGTAATAAAAATGTTCCTAAGGTGTGATTTTTTTCAGTCTTTGGCACTTTCTTAGACTGTTCAAAATTTCTGGACATAAATGGATGGAAAACTAGAAGTGATTGTGAGATATGGCTTCCCATATGAAGTAAGTCCAGTTTGAGATGGTTCAAGATTCGAGATTTAAAGTTATAGTTTTGGGTTATTATTAGCTTCATATCCAGGTATAATCTGAATCTCTTCAATTACTTGATAGGTCTCCATAGGAACAAAACACCTAGGTAAATGTTTAAGTGGTGCGGTTGCTTTTTTTATTGAGCATAATGATGGAGAAACAACTGGAATGACCACACCAAGCAGCTCAGTCTAATTGTGGGATTTTCTAAAACATCTACAACATTCAGGAGTCTCAGGGTCTTGATCTGGAGAGGAATGACAGTATTTTATCTTGCTCATAGAAATGAGCAGTGAACAAAGATAAATGAATGAAGGGGACTACAAGCTGCCATTTGTTATTACAGGTCTAGTTTTTTTAATTACTCATTGATTCCTTCAGATTATTTTGCTTTTAGAGGCCAGTGTTTATTATGGTATTATTCCCAGAATGCCCCAGTAAAGACTCATACTGTGGAAGCTCTGCACCTACATGCAACATAATAGTTACATTACATGTTAGAGATGATGTGCTTAGAGAAAACACACTGAAGACATTGTGACAATAAGATCTTTTCACAGATTCTGCTCAGCGTCTGCTTGGCGTTGCCAACATGAACCATTCCAGGCTGAAAATGTCTTTGTGGTTTTTTTCACCAAATTAGATTTGCTTCTTTCGCCACCTTCATCCAAGGATTCTTAGTTTAAACTGAAGTTTGGTCTTACGTGCCAATTATCAGGGAAAAATATACTGACTAGGAAGGATATGCTGCCTCTGGTTAAATGTCAGTGCTCTGTTTATGCCCTGGATCTGGCCAATCTGGCTCTCTATTTCCTTCAGAGGAAATGAAGGAATATCAGTGACAGCTTTAAGAGTATCTCTATTTAGAAAAGAACAGGAAGTTATTTTGGAACTTTTCTCACTGCTTTTCAGGAGGACATGTGAAAAACAGGGTATTTCTTCAGATTTCACTATGTATCAAACAATATTTTAGGAGCAAAAACAGAGGAAGAGACTTGGTTTTGACTCATAAGGTTAGTTTGCTGAAGTCTTGGTACAGCCATCAGTCTTCTGAAGCCAGAGGGCTGTTTTTCTTAACATTCCATAATCATATTTATGTATAAAATTGTCAGCATTGAAAAAAGATAGGGTAAAGCAAATAACTTTTGCACTTAGCATTTTACTATCTACAGCAGCATTTGAACACATTTATAACTAATTCCATGAAGTACCACTAAAATACTTTTCAGTTGCCTACATAAGGCTTCTAAAAATAGTTGGTATTTTGATAACTTCACTGTATTCTTCTTTAAATGTGGTGAATTATTATTGACTCTAAAAGCTGGGTTTTCCATCCTGTAAGCTGAAAAGTCAGAGAAGTAAGGAAAGAGAGCACAGGTGGTGTTTATGCCAGTGTCTTAATTTTAGCTTTATCAAAGAGCAATGCCTTATACACAGCAAAGTGTGAGCAACTGCAGCTCCATATCTTAAATTTCAGGCCTGAAATGCAGGGAGCACCTTTGAAAGTGTTTCCTTGTTCACTCAGGTGCTCACTGATCTCAGTGTATCCAATAATTATTGGAAAGTCTCAAGGTCTTCAGGATTATCAACAGTGGAATAAAACAAGGAGCAGAATCATCTCTCTATGTTATATTCCCTGCTATTGCTGTGACTGAAGGCACATATTTCATTTGTTTTTCACGGTATTTTGTGACATTTGAGGTTTTCAGCAAGGGTTTAATGCTGTTCAATGCTGTTGAGAATTTCCTCTTACAGCACTGACTAAATGTTCTTCTGGTCTGGTCTATTGTCTCATGGATGTAATGTGTCCCAAGGGAAAACCAATTGGTACCAACTAAAATTAGTTGGGAAGATCTTCTTTCATTACCATATTATTTATTGCAGCTGCTAGTTTCAGCTTCTGGTTTTGCTCACAGTTCAAAAATTAAGGATTGCATCTGCAGGTGAACAGAAATAGCAAGCTGGATTTTGTAATCCTAAAACAGCTCTATGCTCCATCAGATCCAATTTCAAACCTACAAAGACTTAACCAGAGGAATATTGTAACTTTGGGGAAAAAAGTGGAATAATTCCTGGCATCCCTAGGATAAGCTTGCACAACACAACCTCCAGTGTTTACAGAGCTGCCACGGAAGATTACTGAGAAGTGTCGCACAGCCACGCATGGGAAGTGGTGGTTGACAGCCAACATCTCAAAGCCCTGCTTTACTGATGAGTTTGGCTTAACCCTAGGCCGGAGAGCTCTCCCCTTGATTAAGAACCAGTATTTAGCACTGCTGTGGAAAAGGGCTTTTTGGGGGTGTTTGATGTCAAGGACGTTGGCTTTCAGTGCTTGGAGCTGGCAGCTTTTCCAGCTCCGAGGAGCTGCAGATCAGTTTGCATTGCTGTATACATTTGTAACTTCCAGACATTGGCCTTACAGGATGAAATTGCCCCTCCCTGTTCTTTGCAATTACTGGTTTGCACAAGAACTATGAAAAGTGAACTGTGGGGCAGATGAAGGTAGGCTCTGTGTTTGCTTGTTCTCTTGCAGTATGCCAAGATTTTTCCTTATTGGCCTGGAGAATTTTAGCAGTTGTTACGACTGCTGTGGCCCCAGTGATGTACAGTCACAGCTTCTGCCATTGCCAAAAATTAGGCAATCTGAAGTAGGGTAATGTCTGTGTATCAAAACTGTAACAGTAATTTTATTAACTTTTTATGGTAGTCACTTTTTGAAATATCCTCAGAGGAGTAACTTAACTGTACAGACGAGCAAAGAGGATATGTAGCTTCAAGATTGACTGAACCAACCAAAATTTGAATTTTCTTCTCTCTTTCCAGTGACTCTGTACGATATCTTACCAATGAAATTTTTATTAAGACTACACTTATGTATTCAACTTCTTATTTGCGGAGTTTATGACTGAGAAGAAGGTTGTTTTCCTGGGGTGTCCAGAAACTTTGCTGCTTGGCCAGCCTGTTCCTCTCTTTTAGAGCAACCACTAGGAAATGTACACTCAGTCAGATCATGGATGCTTCTTCCAGAGATTTATCTGAAGAAAGAACAGGTCCTTTAGCTCGTCTTTCCATTGAAAAAAATGTAAGAAATTTGTTCTTTTCAGAGCTATTCCAGACATTTGTGATAGAAAATCAAATGAATGAATGTAGCCTATCTTTCCTGTTAGTTTCTTGCAGACAAGCTTAGATTTTTCCTTTGTTTTAGATTTTTCAAATATTCAAGTAGCTATTTTTATACAAGTTTTATTCTCCAGATTGCTTACCAAATCTTGTTACTTTTAAGAACTTCTATGATTTTTAATTAATGCTCACTTGGCTAAGAGGATTTTAAAGCCCAATACCAGCTGTTATTTCACTCCTGGAATACTTAGCTAAGGTTATTTTAATTTTTTTTCAAGAGTAAGACAACATGGTGCCAAAAGTGCTTTAGAATCTGTGATATGTAAGTTCAAGACATATCCCTGTGTCTAACAGCAAAAATCTTTTACAGATGTTTAGAATAAAATGAGAGGATCTTCAGACCCCAGGGCTGTGAATTCATGGCTTGTATCCTAAAGCGTTTGTGAGTCGTTTATGGCTTGGCCTGGGAGGGTACTGTGCAACAATCTGTCTGCCAATAACCAGGTGATGTTACACAATGCGTTAGGACTCTACTTTGATTTAGCAATGATTTGTCTGGCCTGGAACTAACTCCAAATGGTGCTTCTTATTAACCTGTTCAAAGGAACAGGGCTCGTCCAACCTTCTGTCTGTAGCCTGCCAGCAAAACGGTGGGTGAAAGCTCTTGCTCAAAAAAGGGTGGATGTAGTGTCAGCTGTTCCTGTGGCTGGGCTGAGTTTAACAAAACACCGGCGTGACATTCCTCTCCCACATAGATCTGGCGATTCTGGTGAGTCTGAAGCTGCAGGTCTGAATGGTCCTAGGCAGGAACATTGACTGACAAAAGATTTCTCCCCTGAAATTTTTCTGCTGGACCAGTCTTGACTTATTGGACAGAGGATCAGCCCATGCCTTAGGTTTAGGTTTAGTTTTTTCTTTAGGGCTACTGATGTGGCTTCTTGGCTAATGTCCTTCCAAGCTTTGCCTCACAACATTTTGATTAGGCAGCTTCTAACCTGGTTAGTTTCCCAGATGCAAACAGAAAGGACACCCTATGTCAGCTTGTGCCCCATGGAAAAACATTATAAAGTCCTTTAAAATATTGTAAATTCCTTCCTTTGGAAGCCAAAATAGACTTTTTTTTTTTTTTTTCCCCGTTACCAGTTCTTGTCTTGTATGCATCTAATACAAAAGCTTATCCCTTACAGGGACTAAATCTATGTAGGAGAGACTTAAAAAACATTAATATTGAACATACAAGTCCACATTGTCATCCTGTCACATTTCTGCACTAAAGAATGTGAAGACCCTTGTTCTGTGGGCAGGGAGTTCCCTGGGGTTTTGCCTTGCTTCAGATGTGTGCATTTCCATTCCTGTAATCCTGTTAAGCTGTCCTACCTTCCCACCCCATATTCATCATCTCTTTAGAAACTCTAGCCCAATTTGTAGTATCAAGTCTTGGGGGTTTTTTGTGACATTTAATACCTTTAAAAAATTCTAGCTCAGTCTGAATTTTGTCAAGTATCACTTTATCCTTGAGTATGATCTCTATCATGAACACTAAGATGCATCTGTCTTTTGTAATTGAGCCTTTTCCTTATCCTCGACTTTGAGATATTATTTTCTCTGACTTCAAGTTTTCATGGATATTCTGGTACTTTATTTGACATAACAATGCAAAATGCTTAGCTAAGGTAATGAAATCTGCTATCTAGAATGAAAAACCTTGAAAAAACAATGCCCTTGGTAAGTCAGAAGGAAGTGGCACGCTACATCTACTACCCCTCTGCTGCTGTGCTATTTTCAATGTTAACATCAGAACTCAAAGTCTGATGCATTTAGCAAATAGCTAATTTGCCCTTAAAGTTTGTCATTTTAAAAATAGCACTCCCAGCCTCCTGTCAGTAAGCAATTGCAAATACATACTACAAATAAATTCCCTGCAGATCCTTTTTCACCCCAGTCATTAACCAAAGAGAAACCAGGTCAAACATCTTCATCGCTGAGAAAGTCAACCCAGGGACAACAGGCAGGGGCTGGGCTCTGCACTGGTGGGTATTTACCCTGCCACTCTGTTTCAAGCAGTGGCTTGACAATAATAGAGGCCAAATTAGAAGCTGTGCTAGGTACTTTCCATGGTTAATTACTCCTAGTGCTTAACTGATATCATGTTGAAAAGCTTTGTTTTGTTTAATTTTCCTAAAATTGTAATAGAAAAACATCCCTTTCTCAAATTAACTGTTTGCATATTGGGGAATACCTCGCTGTTGCTCCCTTCATTATTATGAACTTTTGTATTTTGAAAGGCTTTTTAAAACATTGTCTTTAGTTTCAACAAACATAATTCTTTGATTTTCCTTTTTCATTTTTTTTCACATTACTTTTTAGAACACCTTTGGTTTCTCCTTGAGTTGTCAAATTTTATTTGAAATACTGTACCATAGTTATGGTCTTATCAATACTTTGCAGAATGGAACAGCTACTTTTCATGGCCTTCATGAAATGCTTCTCTACCTTCATTACAGAATTACTTTTGCTCTGTACTCATGTTCTCAACTCATTTTATTTGTGGTTTTTTGTAGCCTCAGCTACGTTTCTGCAGTGGTGCTGTGTAAACAGTCTCATTTTTATATTTACTACTTTAATTCTTCTTTCTCAGGCGTACCATTTTTTTGGTTAAATTTCATGGCATTTCTTTCATAAGGGGCTGTAACTATGTCCTTGAGAATCTTTAAGGCATTTCCAGCATCCACAAATTGTTTCTGCTTTCAACCGTATCACTACAGAAAGTTCAGAATATAATTCAAAACCTATGACAGATCTCCCGTTTCATCTCCCACCTTTCCAGGCTAAAAGTAACTATTAATAACTATTCTATGAACATGTTATTTTCTTATTATTGTCACTCGATTGTGCAGGCAGTTAATATTAACTTCGCCTAAATGAGATAGCCTTAATTTTACTATGTGAATATCAAATGCCAGAAGCTTTACTAAAGATAAGATGCATAAGTTAAACTTCTTCCCCCTAGCCTGATAGCCCTGTGCATTGGGTTTGTGTGGCAAGGTGTTGGTGGCTGGGAGGGGCTACAAGGGTGGTTTCTGTGAGCAGCAGCCCCCATGTCCAGCACAGCCAATGTCACCCAGCTCCAAGATTCACCCACCCCTGCCAAGGCTGAGCCCAGCAGCAGTGGTGGTAGCACCTCTGGGATAACAGAGTTAAGGGAAAAGAAGCTATTGTGCAGAAGTAATTGTGGCCAGAGAATAGAGGAGAGAGACTATATGAGAGGAACAAGCCTGCACACACCAAAGTCAGTGCAGAAGGAGGGGCAGGAGGTGCTCCAGGTGCCAGAGCTGAGATTCCCCTGCAGCCCCTGGTGCAGCCCATGGTGAGGCAGCTGTGCCCCTGCAGCCCAGGGAGGTCCATGGGGAAGCAGAGATCCATGTGCAGCTCGTGATGGACCCACACCAGAACAGGAAGATGTCTGAAAGAGGCTGTGTCCTCATGGGAAGTCTGCACTGTAGAAGGCTCCTGGCTGGAGCAGCTTTAGTGGGCTCCTGGTCAAGCCAAAGTCAATTCACCTCACCCTATCAGAGAAGTAAATTTCATTATTGTGACATCATGTGCTTTAGAAAATCCATTTTTATATTTATTTTCATGTTAATATATTGTCCTAGCTATAAAATATTTTTTCCACTTTCAGATATCAGGGTTTGATGTCCAGTTCCCTAGTGACTGGTATATTTTTATTTCTTTTTGTGTAAAGGTAGGTACTTTCTTACTCTGGAATGTATCTTACCTTCCTTGAGCTCTTGCAGGAAACCATTAATGATTTGGAGGTTGTTTGGCATGTTTTTGACATTTATTCAGATACTTCATATTTATCTCTATATCTCTTAACTGAATTATTTTTAGCAGTTTCAGTTAATGCAGTCTGGGCAATACAAACACTGACCTTACTGATCTGTTTCTCCTTAAAAGCTCTGTCTCTTTTGATTTCTTGGCATGAAGCTGTGTCAGTGGAGGTTTAGATTAGACATCAGGAAAAGGTTTTTCACCCAGAGGGTGGCTGGGCACTGGAACAGGCTCCCCAGGGAAGCGGTCACAGCACCAAACCTGACAGAGCTCAAGGGGCTTTTGGACAATGCTCTCAGGCACATGGTGTGTCTTGTGTACAGCCAGGAGTTGGACTTCAATGATCCTTGTTGGTCCCTCCAAACTCAGGATGTTCTATATTACTGTGATTCTTTCCTGATAAGCACAGTTAAAAAAACCTTGTTTAGATTTTCTGCTGAGGCTTTATCTGTTCTGAACATTTCTTTCACACCTCAATCATCTAGTAGCCCTAGAGACACTCTTGTCAGGCTTTCTACTTCTATGAAGGAGTAGTTTCTATTTGTTTTTATGCCTTCAGCAACATTTTCCTGAATTTTTTTTGCTTACCTTAATTTTTCTTCAAGTTCTTTACTCCTTCTTTATTTGGACATGACTCAAAAGACCATCTTATTTCTAGAAGCTTCTCTAACTTCGTGCTTCATCCCTGCAGGCAATCTAGTCTTAGTTTGTGTTTCAGGAATGGCTGGTTATATTTTCAGCCTCTAGGTGATATATTTAAACTGTCTCTGTTATAGCTCCAAGTTTTGCCTCTTTTGGGTTTCGTGTGTTATCTGAAAATATATTTTTTTAAAATTTGTTTTTATGTGATGTCTCTTTTGAAATAAACCACTTCATTAAGGCTTTGGGGGAGAGGACACTGTATTTTTTTAATATGCTGAGTAAGTGAATGCATGTATGAAGATCAAGCCTAACTATTATGGCTGGGGGTTTGGTTTTGGTAGAGTTTTGTTTGTTTGGGTTTTATTTGGTTTGGTTTTGCTTAGATTCTGGGGTTTTAATGTTGTTGTTTTGTTTTACTTTTTCTTTTTTTTTTTCTTTTTTTTAAGTTTCCTGCTCTCTTTGTTCAAGTCTGGCCAAAGTATTTTCCTGTTTGAGTTTTCCTATCCTCCTATTCTATTCTATTCTATTCTAGTCTATTCTATTCTATTCTATTCTATTCTATTCTATTCTATTCTATTCTATTCTATTCTATTCTATTCATTTGAAGGTGCACAGGCCTTATGACTTAACTTGTCAGTTTTCCACTATGATTTCACCTTCTGTCTGCTTTTCCACTAAGTGGTAAATTCAGGGGGTGCCATTGGGGAGTTCTTTAGTGTTCCATGTAGTTACTCGCATATTGAACCAGAACCTCCAGAACCTCTCTCTTGCTGTTCTCTGTATTATGGCCTGTCACTGTGCCATAACTGTTGTCTTGTCCCTGGATTTGCTGTTAAAACTGCACATTTTTTCCTCATAGTCAGAAAAGTCACCAGAAGGCTTTCTAGCATCATAACTCTTGTCATCAATGTTCTTAGTGACTGAATCCTTCACCTGTACAACTCACCTTTCCTTGCTCTGTGAAGGGTAAGAGTATTGCACGGCAGTATGTGGCCATCGTGTGGAGGAGCCATCACCACAAATGGGGCTGGGGACATTGCGGTCTTCTGAGACTTCTCTTCTGCATCATGAGTATTGCAAGCCTGGAATTAAATCACTCCATGGCATCTCCAGACAGCATTCTTCCTTTTGCTCATAAACTCTACAAATAGGAAGCTGCATAGACAAACGTAATCTTAAAAAAAATGGTATTGATAATGTGCCCTATAGAGTCACTTGAGAGAGAGAAACCACTTAAAATCTTGGATGGTTCAGTAAATCTTAGAGCTGCATATCCCCCTCACTGTAGAGGAACTTTAGTGTGCCAGTAGTCCTCAGACAGGCAAGGTGAGCATGAGGAACATCAGTTCCACTGATGTGAATGTGAATTAAGTGCTCAGCCTGTTCAAGAGCTGAGCAAATCCCGCCAGCTGCAGTTTTGGGACTCTAAATACTTTTGAAAATCAGATCCATCAGATTTGCAATGTGCTCTATATAGATGAATGAGCTGTTATTTTGGGAAAGGCTGGTGCATGAGTGATATGAGTGGGAGACTTGATGTACAAATGATTTTTGGCATAAGAGAACTAGAACTATGTTAGGCAATCCAAGAGGTCCTGATTCCCACATCAATTTCTGAATTGTTCTTTTCTTCTGTTGTTTTTTCTAAACACAGTGACCTGTAATAGATTTTATTTCTGTTTCAGTGCCCTCTGGTGTTTGTATTTTCTTTTGTTTAGTTCTGATTTCTTCTTCCTTTTTCTGGCATACTGATGCACTGAGATATCTTTCAGCTCAGTCCCTTTATCCCCTGCACTGTTCTCTCTGACAGGTCCCATTTAACAATACAGGTCTGTCCTCCTCTCAAAAGTGTTTGCGATGTCCTTGGTTTGTGTTATTTATTTCTCTCTGTCTTCTTTTCATTTCTTCCTTGTTTTTTTAATAAACTCTAAAAATCTGGGGTTTATTATTCCTTGGACCACGCACCTGCAGTGGTTTCCATGGCAACATGATTCTGCAGCCCCCAGCTGTTTCATTCCTCATTCTTATTAGCAGTTTGCTGGATGCTGGTAAAAATGCTGTGGGTTTGGAGATGCAGCCTTGCAGCTGAGAGCACGAGCATTTAATTACTTTGAAACTGTTTGTCTGGTTGTAAGTCCAGTCACTTTACCTGGGCTGAGAACACAAGTCACCTATGACTATTTAGCAGTATCATCTCATTAGCTGTGCTTCCTTGTAATCTTTGCATATCTACCTTATGCTTGATAGCTCATACTCAATCCAATTATTTCTTATGATCCAAGCACGTTCAGATTGCTCTCATTTTTCCTGCGTCTTTCAGGAAACCTGAAAAATAACTGCATTCCTTTAAATGAAATGTTTAAAAAGCTTGCTGCAGACAAGCAGAAGCTGGGCTGTCAAACCTCCTAAGTACTGTCACAAAAATACCTCCATCATGTCCCTGAAAGTAAAGTCCTTACTACTTTGTGATGGGGTCTTGAGCAGAGATTATATTGAAAGAACATAATGATCTTTCCGTCTGCAAATCTGTCTTAGTTTTATGCCCCTCATCACAGTGGAATTTGAATGTCTAATGAAGAGAAATGATCAGTGAGGATTCAAGGAGAAAATCAATCTTATTTTACTTAGGTCCTACCTAGCTTCCGCTAATAAAAGTGTAGTGAGTTAACACCTGTTGTGTTATTGCCAATAAAAGTGGTGCTATTGTAAGGAGACTGGCTTCATATTTGTTTTATTATTTCCACAAAACAAAATGCAAAATAAATACTATGAAAAAATATAAATAACCTATCCTGTTTTTTTGTAACTGATTTCGTAACCTCATAAAATTATATATATGAAATAATGGGTGAAACAAAGATAAAAATACACAATTTGAAGTACCAGTAACATGAAAGATAGGGTTTAGCTAAAAGACAAATACTTTTGACAGTCAAACAAAAAAGAAAAAAACTCTCACACATTAAACCCTTGGTGTCAGACTTTGAAGAATCAAGTTATAAGAGAAAGCAACAGAGAGGAACTGTCTGTGAAAATGGGACTTTTAAAAAGATGGCCAAGCAGAAGTTTTTTTGAAATCCAGACAGATGCTGGATAAAGCCAACTAGCTGAGCCACATCTGTATCTGGTTCATGAAATACAAATTTATTGAAATAAAAACATCACTGAAAGGTGTTATTTTCATAACTCTTTCAAACAAGCTTTCAACATAGTTTAAAGATGAATGTAATCTTTATTTCTAAATTGCTTTACTGAAAGAATTCTTTTGGCTGTTTTTATATCAACATTAAATTATAAGAATTATTCAAGTGTGATATCATCAATTATATAAAAAAACTTTATTGAATTTTGTTAGGTTTTCTTTTCCTTTAGAGTTTTTCTTATGCTTAGCTCCACATAATTATTTGAAATAGAACAGAAATTCAGTGTCCTGATTTTAAATGTATTTTTGAATTTTTATATTTTTAATTTTTTCTTCTAAACTGTTAAATAGACCAATTTATTTTGTATTTGAAGAAATTATATTCTGTGTGCTCTAAAAAACGAAAACTGGAGGGAAACTGAAGGATCAATTACTTGCATTTTTAATGTGAAGGGAAGATTTAGTGAAGTTATTGGTATTTTCCAGTCTGTTTTCCTCTACATGTTGGAACAATGATATGATTTTGAATGAAGGATTGTTCCTGTCTTCTTTTTAGTGAGATTCGTAACACCTTTTAACACAGTAAAATGGGTCTTGTTTTTTGGTTTTTGGGGTTTTTTTAAGCTAAAATAATTAAATAACTAGAATAATTAAATAATTATATATCAGATAAAGTGTTCTCTAGCATTGCCCATGTGTTTTGTTTTACATTCATCATGCCTTGGGCTTTTTGTTGAAAAAACCCCTGTCTTTGCTTCCATTGACTCCTGCAGATAAGCCCTGGCACTTCTGAACATTCAGTGTGTTGTTAGTTGCTATTTATAGTAACGTACATTTCTGTATTCCTGCCAACATGGAAACAAAAGGCTGGAACTGGCTGAAATGTAGGTGTGGGTGGCAGGTCCAACATCACTCAATTTGTACAGGTGTTGTAAAAGTGTGCAAGGGCAAATCTCACTCCGGGTTCCAACTCAGAAGTTTTCATTAAGCAAATAGGAAAAAAGGCACTGCTCTCTTCTAACTGCAGCCTGGGATGTGCAGGTGTAGCTGGATTCTCCTCTCATGTTGCCTGGTGACCTGCAAAAAGATTCAGCACCTCAAGCACAGAATAACTGAAGAGACTTACGGGTTTGGGGGTGTATTTCCCACCCCAGAGACTGTTCTGTAGTCATGGCTCTTCAAGTGAATTCTTGTGTATGTCTGTGTTCTGAACAAGTGTTAATGAAGATATCCTATTAACCTTTTAGTGGAGGGGAGTTAAAAAAAATCCCTTTAAACTGTCTACAGAATAGGGGCAATATAGGAGTTTTATGGGTCTTGGGCATGCAACAGATATTTGCAGTAATCACGCATGGGCAAGAACTCCGCACACGAGGTGGACGTGCAAAGTCGTTTATTGCGCAGCCCGAATTCCCTAAATACCCACACACAACAGGATATAACATCATGTANAGTGTCCTGATTTTAAATGTATTTTTGAATTTTTATATTTTTAATTTTTTCTTCTAAACTGTTAAATAGACCAATTTATTTTGTATTTGAAGAAATTATATTCTGTGTGCTCTAAAAAACGAAAACTGGAGGGAAACTGAAGGATCAATTACTTGCATTTTTAATGTGAAGGGAAGATTTAGTGAAGTTATTGGTATTTTCCAGTCTGTTTTCCTCTACATGTTGGAACAATGATATGATTTTGAATGAAGGATTGTTCCTGTCTTCTTTTTAGTGAGATTCGTAACACCTTTTAACACAGTAAAATGGGTCTTGTTTTTTGTTTTTTGGGGTTTTTTTAAGCTAAAATAATTAAATAACTAGAATAATTAAATAATTATATATCAGATAAAGTGTTCTCTAGCATTGCCCATGTGTTTTGTTTTACATTCATCATGCCTTGGGCTTTTTGTTGAAAAAACCCCTGTCTTTGCTTCCATTGACTCCTGCAGATAAGCCCTGGCACTTCTGAACATTCAGTGTGTTGTTAGTTGCTATTTATAGTAACGTACATTTCTGTATTCCTGCCAACACGGAAACAAAAGGCTGGAACTGGCTGAAATGTAGGTGTGGGTGGCAGGTCCAACATCACTCAATTTGTACAGGTGTTGTAAAAGTGTGCAAGGGCAAATCTCACTCCGGGTTCCAACTCAGAAGTTTTCATTAAGCAAATAGGAAAAAAGGCACTGCTCTCTTCTAACTGCAGCCTGGGATGTGCAGGTGTAGCTGGATTCTCCTCTCATGTTGCCTGGTGACCTGCAAAAAGATTCAGCACCTCAAGCACAGAATAACTGAAGAGACTTACGGGTTTGGGGGTGTATTTCCCACCCCAGAGACTGTTCTGTAGTCATGGCTCTTCAAGTGAATTCTTGTGTATGTCTGTGTTCTGAAAAAGTGTTAATGAAGATATCCTATTAACCTTTTAGTGGAGGGGAGTTAAAAAAAATCCCTTTAAACTGTCTACAGAATAGGGGCAATANGTAGTGAAACCCAACAGATATTGATTGGAAGTCTTTATTCTGTGTTTTGTATAAGTACAAATATACACACCTTACTATAGAATTGGTGATCAATAAGCACAAGTCACAGTTTCTGTGGAGTGCTCAGAGACCTGCATTGCTCTCCATAGGCCTGCAGTGACCCTGGGGGGAGGTTCCTCTGCAAAGCTGAGTGTCTAGGTAGGTTTAGTGTTTGTCCCGCACGTTTGGGTCAGGTTCATAGAATCATTGAATAGTTTGGGTTGGAAGGGACCTTTGAAGGTCGCCGTGTCCAAGCCTCCTGCAGTAAGCAGGGACATCTTCAACTAGATCAGGTCATTCAGAGCCCCATCCAACCTGACCTTGGACACTTCCAGGGAAGGGGCATCCACCAACTATCCAGGCAACCTGTACCAGTGTCTCACCCTGATTTATTAAAATTTGGGTATACACCTAGTATCGACACCCAACTGAGACAGACAAAGACTCTCTAACCTGTTAAAGTTAGAAAGTGTATGTTTATTTCGGCGCCGGGCAGCTGTGGGGGTCACCCCCTAATGCGCAGAGCCAAATCACAAAACAATACAGAGTCTACTTATCTACAAAGGTTCTGAATATGCAAAATAATGGTAATAAAAACACCTCCCATTCTCTGCTTCGTATGGAAATTAGCTAAAAGGCTATTAAGCATGCGTAGTTAGTCTTTTAAAATGAGTCTGGGGTCGTCCTTTTGGGGGGGTCCTCCTTTGATGAAGTAAAACTCTTCTTCCTCACTTTGACCTTTCTACCTTCTGAGTTTTGACAATACATATGGCTTGGGAGGATTCCAACCTTTCCCCTTCATTGCTCTTAAATAATTTTTAATTAATATCTGTCTAACCTTTACTTGGATGGGGTTTGTCTCCTCTTATACTTTGCAGCTGAGCAAACAATTAGTTTTTAGCTCATTTCGGGTTCAGCTTTAATCATTAACTTCTTTAATTGAATTCAGCTGCATTTGCTTTCTAAATCTATTTTAACTACCTTTAGCAAAAATAGTTTAAATTAAGATCTTAGTATTTACATGTTTAAGAAAATTCTATGTTTCAACCCCACTGTAAAAAATGTATTCCTTATATCTGATCCATACCTACCCTCCTTCAGTTTAAAACCATTACCCTTGTCCTATCACTACAGACTTATTAAAATAAAGCCTATCCCCATCTTTCTTATCGACCCCCTCTAAGTACTGAAGGGCTGCTGCAGCCAGGGCTGGGGACATGAGCACAAGGCCCAGAGCTTTGCAGCCAATGATGGGTGTCCAGGATCCCAGGAAGAATGATCACAGGCTAGAGCAGGAAAAGAGTGAATTTTAAGACTGGATCTGTGTTTCCCAGGTCTGCATTGCTATTCCTGTGAATTTCAGTTTGAGTGGAAAGTCAGAGCTGTATGCTGTTCTAAATAAATGGAGCTATCTGCTTTCTGAGTCAGTATTTAATCACTGAAATTAATATTGTTTTCAGAAAGGTGCAGTGTGTGATTTGGATTAAACAATATCTGCTTCCATTCACTAAAACTTCCTCTGCTTCAACATCTTATTTTTTTTTAAGGATTGTCCAGTAGAGTGGACACAAGATCTGGACAAGTAATTGATTAATTTATTATTCTAAAATGAATTCTAATTCTTGTTTTATAAAGGAGAAGTTCTGCAGGTTTTAGTGTATTGCTCTATTTCAGCCCCAGTACACTCAGAACAGTATAGCTGGAATGTATTGAAAACCATTTAGTTAATGATTCATAACATTTTTCAGGCCAAAATGAACTTGCTAATTGCGGAAAGTGGTGATTTATGCATATATTCTTATGTGGAGTACAATGGTTTATCTATCTGTGCAAGTGCACACAGTATGATAAATACAGGATTCAAAAGTTAAGTACTTGCAAGAAAAATAAATGGTACCTGTATTGAATATCCCTTTTTGCAGCCACAATATCCATCAACATGAGATTAGGTTATGGAGGTAAGGAGGGTGGGAATGCCATCTAATTTCTTTTTCCTTGTCTGTCAGATTGCAAAGAGTCACAGCAGACACAGAAGATGAGTGTGGATTAACCGTTCACAAACACTGCCTTCTCCCCAGCTGCCCCCTGCAATTTCAGCATGCTGTTGGTGACTGAATTACCTCTTCCAGGTGGCAAATAGAATTTCTGTGGCAAAGAAGTCACAGTTCAGCATTTGGCTTCTTACTGGTGAATTTTTCTTGCTGAATGAAAAGGGATCCTGTTTATGGCACTTGCAGAATTCAGACCATCTGATGGGAATGAGAGAAATAATAGTTTTAAACTGACAGGATAGGCTCTGAAATAGTCATGCTACTGCTTTATGTGAACGCACTTCTACTGATTTTGTTTTCTTAAATGTGTATAGTATAAAAAAATATTGCAAGAAGGATTTGGATCCTGACATGAGATGAGAACAGCTGTCGTTAGAGATGAGAGCAGCTAAGAAAGGCCACTGGCATCTTCTGGGATCTTGTGACTGTCTTATGCAACTGTGTCTTGTGCCTGCACTCTGAATTCACCTGGGCTACAAAAGTTTTCTGTGGCTTTTTTTTAAAATTATGATGCTGTAAGAGGCCCCTGCTGTGTGTACAGAGCATCAGACTCACTTGCCAATGTGCACACTTCACACAGTAAGTAGACATTGCGCGGCCAGCATGCTGATGGGTCTTCTCACAGGCAGACCAAGACAGAACCAGCAAATCACACTAAAACTAAAAAAGAAATCCACAAGGACTTGCTGAGCACTGTGAAATAGTTACCATATACATGATGTGCGAGGAACAAAAGCAATTACAAGTTAACTGGTTTAACTGGTTGGGTGAAATAGAAAGGAGGTGCTGGGTAGCATGCTGAGAGGCTGCCATCGATGCCTGCACAGCTGGGGGTGAGAGGAAGTGACTTCAGCTGGCCACAGCTACCTGTCACCTTGAAATGACACTCCATCCTTTGTTTCCTTTCTGCCTGACGCCTCAGCACAATGGGTAGTTTGGCTTTGTGCCTCTTTGATTCTAAAGCACTTTGAAAAACTTCTAGTGGGGCTGCAAATATTAACAAAGAGGATTGCTGTGTAGTGAACGTCCAAGCTTACGGAGGCTGTCCTGGCAGAAACAAGAGATTTCCATGACTTAGCACTCTCTTAAACCTCTCCCCAGTCTTGGGTAAAACAAAAGCTTATTTGTATTCACAAAACCTTTTCAGACTTACTGGGACAACTCACCTGTCCCAATAGATAAGAGTGCTGCCTTGAGCAGGTGACACTCAATTCCAGACTTGGATGAGGATTAGATTTATAAAAGTATGTGCTGTCTTGACAGGAGTGCGTTTAAAACCAGAGCTTTTAATATGTGAGTCTAGAGCCTGCCTGTCCCCAAGCACAGAGCTATGCCCCATGCAGGGAATAACCTGGCTCAGCTCTCTGGATACAGAGCTAGCAGCTATGTTTCTCATCAGATTGCTGTGGCTGTGATTTACATGAATTTGGACAGGTTGTTAGGGAAGTCGAGAACGGTCATGAGAAACGTGTTTAGTTTAACAAACTAGTTAGAAGTGCTGATGCTTCTGGAAAGAAAGTTCCTTTATATTGTCCATTCAACACCTAGTGAGATCCAGGGTAACAGCTACCCTTGTGAAAGAGAAGATGAAATAAAAGATGATTTTATTACCTGAGAAACAGCTTTACTTCAGTCTTACCTTTCCATAGTGGCATATAAACCTTCTGTGTGTCTTGGCACCCGAAACATATTAACAATGAATAGTTTTTGTTGTGATGGTTTTTTTGAGAGACCATCTGTGCAACAAAATGCAGATCTGCTGGAACGCTTACGTTGTGGAAAACAGCTGGAAATGGAGTTGAACTTTATAAACAGTTGGGGTTAATCTACATATAGCAATTACTTTTGTTGTCTACAGTTTAGATTTACCAGTTCAGAAAGGTTTAAGAGAATTGGACTTCTTTTAAAATGAAGTGTAAGATACATGTAAAGGAGCCTGTGCTGCCTCAAAAGCTCCCCTTCAGTCCTGCCACTTAAGACAGGCTTGGAGGGACTTCTTACTATTATCTGCCTTCGTGTGGCTGTGGCAGGAGGTCCCAGCAGAGCCTGAAGGTCCATTCCACTAGTTTATGCACAAATACATTGTCTGCTGGTGTCTGTACCATGATGACAGAGAAGGATGTCAGTCCCAAGGATTCTTTCGAAGGAGAAAAGAAGTTTCCATCAGAGATGTGCACTAATCACATACCATTTACTTCTTATTAGTATTTACTAGTAACAGCAGCAAGTGTGCTTGGCTGATAAACAAAGTCAGGAGGAGCAGAGTGGGAGAACCCCTCAATAAAATCAGGGTGGGAATGTGTCCATTAAAATGGTAAGACACACTGACTTAATCTGTGACTCAAGATTTAAAATGGATTTAATAGCCACTAAGCACATTGCTTTTTAGTAAAAGGTCAGCATGACTTTACCATGAATGAGATAGCAAATTTTTCACTGTTTGTTTTGAATGCCCAATACATGCATAAAAATAAAATCCCTCAGACTTCTGACACCATTCCAAACTACTGTTGAGTCTGCCTCAAAACAATCCCTGATATTTTTGTAAGGTGGACCAGGCACAGACATACCTAAGTAATGATTCTCTTCAAAGAGGAGTCAAAGTCTATTCCCTATAAAGTGAACCCAGTGGTAAAGTATGCAGCAAGAGCCTGATTTACTCTTGTATTCAACATTTGTCTTAAGTGCAGTGCAAATGAAATGAGGCAAGGGACCTTTGTAAGCTCAAGTTGCCATCTGTAGCAAGAAAAAGAATCTTACGCTGGAACTAATTACATGACTTTAGGGATCTTACAAAAGGAATATCCAGAGGATCCTCTTGGTGATCCATTCTTTCTCACAAATCAAAGCAGGTGAAGAAAAGAAAATCCTGGAGCTCAGCCAGTGGTTATGTGAATGATTTAAAACTAAAGGTCTTGTTTCTGAAAAACGGCAGTACCCTGGTCTGGTGCTTCAGCCAAAAATGGTTGTAAAATTGAAATTGTTCATCTTCCCTTGAGGACACTAATTCTGTCAGCCAGCAACCATCTGGGACAGCCACAAGTGTCTTAAAACAGCAGCTTGAAAGGAGACAAAGTGAGTGTTAGACAAACTCAGTCTTCCATGAATAAGTTGAACAAAGAATCATTTGGCTGGAAGTTCTTGTTTCCAGGGACAAGGTGTTTCATGCAATGAAGTCAAGCAAGTCAGCAGTGTTTTCTTCTACCTAGTCAGAATATATATTTGCTATGGTAATAATAAATAATTAATATATTTAGAACTCTTTGATTTTTCAAGTTTTTAATAGCATGTTTTGTCACATAAAATGTCCAGTTTTTCACTAGATGAAGTGTTCCTAGTTTCTGGCCTGGTGGAAAAGGCAAGCTTGGTCCTCGGGTGCTGGATAAGGACAGTAGAGAGTAGGATGAGAAGGCAATTTTCATTTAGCATTGCTAAGTCAGTAGATTTGTCATTTAAATCTTCACAAATACAATAAAATTTCTGAGAACTTAGAACTGATTCATAGCTGTCTTACAGTGAGAAGCTTAGGCAGATGAAAGTTCTGCAGAAGAAGACTATGACGTGTTTTGGTAGTTGAGGATAAGACTGTCCTAAGTGGAGCAAATGGAGGACTGAAAAGGTTTTGTTTTTGCAGGTAAGTGTAGAGCTATCAATATGTCAAAGCCTTTGGCTTAGAGATTTTTTTTTTTAACAGTAGGTGTAATTAACCACTTGAACAAATATTTTTTAAAAAAAGCTATTTCTTTAACCTTTTACTATTTTTATTGGTATTTTATCTCAGATGACAAACCTTTAGAAAAACTCATGTAAAAGTTTCTGCAGTAAATGCATGGAGTAACATCTTCTCACGTGAGCTGAGCTCCAAAATTCTTTTTTTTAGATCTTAACTAATTTTTTATCATCTTAGACTCAGTGCCCTTCTGCACATAGATGAAGCCACGTAGATACCATTCTACCCTACCAGGTACTGTTACTGACATGTAAAGTGAGTTAGAAGGTATTCATTCTTCAGTATCTCTCCTATATTAATTTATATGGACCATTTCAAGGCTACTTTTTGAATTATTTTGTCCACTTCCTATGGTTTTATCATCTGAAAAAAGCCTAATTTTACGTTCAGGTTATATTACCTGTACTTGTGTGATTTATTTACATAATTGTTTCCATTTAGAGATTTCACTGCTCACTAAAATTGAGATGTGTTATTGCAGTTTTATAACTGAGAGAGGTCAAGAATATAAGGTTTACTTTGAGACATGAGCTAAGGCATGGAAAAAGATTATTACCCCCATAACTTCAAGAAATGCATTGATTAATATTTAGTAGAAATAACCCTTTACTTTGATACTACAGCAATCCTGTAGCATCAAACTAATACCATTTTGGCTGGCCATGAAGACTCCCGTATAGGAGAGTGTACTGGTGTGAAAACAAACCAGTGGGAGACACCAAGTCAGAATAACAATTTATTAGGAAAATTTAAAATAAAGGAAAAAGGAAAAAAAAAACCCAAAAAACCCTGGTTTAAAACTGACAGAGTCAGGATACGACCTGACACCCTGTTAGTCAGGGTGGCAGTAGCAGTCTGACAAAAATGGTGGCTGCAGTCCTCCTGAAGTGATGGATGTGGGTCTGTTGAAGCAGTGATCCTGTAGAAGGGTCTGGTCTTCCTCGGAAGGCCCAGTGGTGGCTATGTAGCTCTCGTCCTCTGGGAATCCAGTGGGAAAAGGCTGTCTGTGGTGTTCAAAATCCCAGATTATATCCAGGATGGAATGCTTGGTTCCTCTTTCTGTGTGGAGCTTCTCACAATGGGATGATGAGTCATGGGACAAGGCATTGATGGGCCCATTAACAGCAGATTGTCCAGAGGCAGTTATCTATGAGCCATGGGCAGGGTCCTTGATTGCTCATTAAACAGAGAGAGCTCCCAGAGAGAGGAGACAAGAAAACACTGCCCCACCTGGTTTCAACAGCTGATGAAGATGGTGATAGAATACATGCTTTTGGGCACATCTTACACTGTAACCTAGGACAGAGAGCTATTTAGAAAAGGTTTTACTGTCCCTTAAGGCTGAATCCTATTCTGTTCTTCATAGCTGTGATGCTGCAGTCACCAAATAAGACTACCCTGAAGAAAAAATCCTACCTGTAACAGGAAAGTGGTTGTAAGCATTGCAAGCCAACCCCGAGAAGCTGAAAAGGAAGGAATATTGAAAGTCCCAATGGCTCCTTCCATTTCCTATGCTTGAGGTCCAGACACGGTGTGTAACGTGTGTCTTGAAAGTCACAAAAGCAATCGTTCCAGAGGTTAAGTAGACAAGAGAAAGGAGAAGAAAAATGTAATTGCAAGGAGAGATTAAATGATTCACCTGCTCTGACACCTGACAGAGGAGGAATGCTGCCTTCCCCCTGCTCCCAAGGCAGGAGCAGAGGCATGGAGCTAGCAGCACTATCTTGGCATCTTGTCTGGGAATGAGAAGCTTGACCGCTTTGCTTGGCATGTTTGGTTTACAACACTGGTGTCTATTTCTGTTAAAAAAGCTGTGTTGTAAACAGAAGAGAGCTGTAATAATTACAAACATATTGAGTAAAACTTTTAAAATTCCTCTAGTTTACGTACACATGCCTGCCCAGCAAGGCAGGAGCCTTGGAGGGAAGGGTACACAGGCAAGACACACAAAGATTGTTTCAAAGGAAAGCGAGGGAATCTATCAAGAAAACTGCTTTTTGTGGCATTCAGTGTGTGAATCTTGTAGGCAATGTTGTGTTTTTTAAAAGAATTAAAACTGCTGCTGGGTTTCTGTGAGAGGAGGCCCAGCAGGCTGAACCCGAGCTGGTGCAGTGTGAGCTGGCTGGCAGCACAGCATCAGACCCGTCTGCCTCAGCAGCAGAGCCTCCCACTCATCCCCTGGTCCAGCCCTTGTACCAGGTATCAATGTTACAATGATTTAGGCTTGGGTAAATATCATAGGGACACCCTCTTTAGGGTAAAACTTAATTGGGGTAATCCTTGTATCAGTAAACATTACCAGCAATAAGATGTGGGTTTTATCTGAAGTGGTCAATTTTGTGTCATCAACCATCTTTGCCTCTTGAATTATTTTGGATTTACAGTATGCTGCAAGTTGTGTTGTCATTTTCTCTCCCTTGCCTTTCCTGAGTATTTAAATGCCTGCTTGCAAGATTCAAAAGACACCTTGTACAGATAATCCCCCACTTTTCTCTTTGTTTAAGTAGAAAATCCTAAAAATGAGAACTGGAAATTGTTGGCACGGCCTGTGTGCCAGCAGGAAAGGTGACCATCTGGAAAGCAACTTTGCAGCAAAGGACTTTGGAGTCTTCATGGATACCAGACTGAACATGAGCCAACACCAAAGGCAGCAAATGGTCCCCCTGGCTGCACTCAGGAGTGCTGCTGGTGGGGTGAGGGAGGTGACCCTCCCCTGGGCTCAGCACTGATGTGGCAACACCTAAAGCCCTGTGACCATGTCCAGTTATGGGCTCTCCAGCACCAGGGAGATAAGGACATAGTGGAGAGGGTGCAGTGAAGGGTCTATACGTATGGATGCTAAAAAGCTTTAGCAGAGAGACTTTCCAGCTTTCTGCCGCATCTTGTGAGGCTGCAGCATTTCATGAGAGCTCTGTCTTTCCCATGCAAACTATTAGAAAAAATGATATGGGTTTTGTAAACTAACTTTGCTATCTTGCACCTGCAGATGGTTTGTAGAATTGTTATGATACTGACTAGAGAAATATTTTGAAATGAGTGTTGGGAGAACTGACCAATCACTTCAGGAGATGGACGGCTTAAGGTCCAATGACCTTATACCATGCTAGAATACTAATGTATAAAATGGGCTGAATTAATTAAATAAAGACACCTTTTTCACCTTTTCTTCCTGGACCAAATCTGTGTTGGCTTTCTCTCCGTGCTGCTTACTACAGTGACATATACATACCTGAAGAAACAGTGCAAGGAAGATGGAGCCAGATTCTTTCCAGTAGTGCCCACTGGAAGAACAGGAGCCAAGAGACACAAACTGGAACACTTTTCTCAGTGAGGGTGACTGAGCACTGGCACTGACAGGACAGACCTAGCAGAATAGATAATCCATCCTGGTCTGTGTTTTAACGTCTAACTAATTTTGTGATGGATCTTTGTTACTTGTGTGAACAATTTGTTCATTTCTGAGGTGAGGAACATCTTCATGGTACCTTCAAAACTAGTTTTATGCTTTTAAAAACCTTAGAAGCATTAAAGAAGAATAAGAAAGAAAAACATGAAGATTCTGCTTTTGGAAGTTTATTCTGTGGCTGGAAGGAAATTGTATTATCCATTTCATATGTGCTTAACCAAATCTGTATGAGCCTCCTGAAAATAAAGTAAAATGTCCCTTTTCTGATGAAAAGCGCTTCAGTAAAACCATGTAGTGTGACTATTACGATTTTATTTGGATTCAAGCAAAGTCCTTTCATGCTAAAGAAATTTTCTTCGGCAGTATTTAAAAAATGACAGAGGAGCTGGTGTTTAAAATGCAGCATCAGAGGAGATGAGAGTTTGGAAGGAAAAGCAGTTGGTGTTTGCCTCCCCTTGGCTTGTCTAATGCTGTTGTGTTCTGTATAATTAATAACAATAATGTGAGCTCCCTGGTAAAATGAATATATTCAATTTTGTGGATCAGTAATTAATACTATATATATATATATATATATATATATATCAGATGTATGATAACATATCTGTGTAGGCATTATTTAGACTCAAGTGAATTAAATTCAAGGTCTTTTTTCTAGTAAGTTGCTTGATAAATTGAAGCTGTTAAAAAGCATCTTTTCAAATACTTTTAGAACTGTGGATGAGAAATACTGTAAGATCTCAGTATTTTTATTGTAGTAATTTACATTTCATCTTTAAACTTTTCATTAGGATAGACTTGAAAAAATACTTACTCAATACTGTAGCAAATTAATTCCAATTTGCAGTTCATTTCAATTTATTTGCAAATGAGTATTCAATAATTTCTGTTAATAAGTAACCTGAAAATTTCTGAAAAAACTGGTTTTAAGGACTTTTCAGGCAATAGTGAGCTTTTTTATTCTTAAGATGACATAATATTTAGAATCGTACTAGATATTTAATTTTCTCTCATTTTTTTAAAAAGTAAAATAACATTCTCAAATTCTATCTTCCTACAAACTTGCCTGTGCTAGAGATATTAGGAAGCTTAGCATATCATATCATATCAATACCAATAGTTCAAGTATATAAAAGATTTGAAAGACTTACAATTGTGGTCTCCTCTTATCTGGTTGCCTAAATTGAATTTTGATCTGTTAAGCATAAAGTCTTAATACTGTTGTGTGTTTTTATTTCCAGAGCATTTGCTACCAGAACCTCTTGGGGAAGGTTTTGTACTGTTCTAGAATGAAATGGGTTCCACCTTACCTGATAACTGTAGCAAAGGTTGATCCTCAGAGCTGAATCAGCTGGAGAAGAAAAGGTAGAAATCTTAAATTTCTAAAATTGTAATAAATTACTAAAATACAGGAAGATTTACAGAAAAATGAGAAAACATAAGAGATATTTTCCCTAAAAGTTAACTTACCAGGAATCTTAAATATTTCATGCTGAGCATTCTGTGAGTAAAAAATTTGCATTGCAAATAATGGCATCGTTCTATGACAGCTTGTTCAAACTGAAAACTGCATTGTACTTGGTAATCTGGCATTAAAATAGTTCTTTATTACAGCTTATACACACATATCATTAAAGATTTAATTCTGAAGAGGTCCCTGTGATGGCAGAATAGTGGCTATCCTCTTGTCTCATCTGTCTATTGCAACACTTATTTCTATCTTTGTTCTTTGAAAAATACCAAAGAATAAAACTAAACTCACTGATAATGTGGGCATATGTTAATAAGTAATGGGCCATGTAAATTACTCCATAGGTTTACCTGTTTCAGAGGTAAATTTGGTATTTTTATTTCTGACTTTAATTTTAAAAGGAAGGATACAAAACAAATAAAATGAGAAAGATGATTACTAAACAAAACGTCTGCAACTACTGTTAAAGCACACTCCAGAGCAATGTTGTTGAATGTCCCCAGATGCTTGAATCTGTTCTGCCTCTTGTCTGTACATCACTGTTTCTCTGGATGTGGAGAAGGGTGGCTGTGATTTTGGGGCTGGCAACAATCTATGGCTGCCAGTTCATGCACCCTCCCAAGTATGTGGTTGGTTTGGGTTTTTAAGGGGTGGTGGGATTGTTCTTTGTTAATTTGTTTTGGTTTTTGTCTGTGTGGTTTTTTAGTTTTTAATTTTTTTTTAATGTCATTGTAGAGCAAAACTAATGACTTATGGCTGCCAAAAGAGTCTGAAAATGAAAGCTCCTTATTTTTGATGGTCTCAGAGTACACTTTTTTCTTCCTACACAAAAATGTGGATTTTGTATGTGTTGTTTGACCTGAACCTACCTGAAGATGACAACATAATGGAGAATGGCACACTTAACTGTGTTCAGCAGATATGATGACAAATGTGTACACTCCTGCATCTGCCACAGACTGCATTGTGCATGAAAAAAAATGAATTCTGAAAAGTATGAGAACAAAACAGTGCAAGCAAGCCCCATAGTTACAGACAGATGCTGCAGAGCCCCAACAAACTGCTCTTCCTCATCTTTCCCAGGCCAAGAGTCAACTCTCTGCCATATGTCTCAGCTCTGGACACTTGTTTCTCAGTGACAAAGATGCAGACCCCTATAGAGTTCCAGCTTAAATATGGGGGTTGGGAGAGCTGAGGGTGTGGGGCAGTACATAGGTGGAGCTAGGGCATGGGGATGAATAGGAAACTAGTGAAGGAGGGACTAAGGAATAAGGGTGAATGGGGAGAGAGGGAAGGGAGAATATTCTGGATTAGGGCCATAGGGTAGAAAGGGGCAGGGGAGGCCAATGGGCCAATAGGAGAGACAGAGCCAGGGTACATTTCTGTGACAGAACAGGGCATTGTGAGAGAGACCTTTTTAGTCACTTTAACCTGGGGAGAATTTCTCCACTTAGCTCCAGGGGGTTTTCATAATCCCTGGTGCCATGGGCTCACTGTCTACAACAATGGGGTGTCGCTGGGTGGTCCGGTGTTGGTCAGCACCAGGATGCCGCGACTTTCCTAGAGAGAGAGCGTCCCGCAGGGAACAGCTCTTCCAGGGGCGCTGGCAGATCTCCCTGGTCAACAGGCAATTTCAGCAAGTGTAGCAATTTCTCAGCTACAAGTGATTCCAGCTCTTGTGATTCAGCTCTTTGTGAAATCACCCAAGGCAAACTCAGGGACAGAGACAGGACCCTTGTATGGCAGTTCCACAGAGGTAGACTTTACTGTCCAACCACCCTGCAAAGGGAGAGCCAGAGACAAGAATTCCCTGCATCAGGGGCAGAAGTGGGGATTTTTATGGGGAAGGTAGGGGGCAGGGTAGAAACCAATTAGCCAATGGGGTACAGGCTATTACCATGAAGAAAGGAGGCATGTTGGGATCTCACCGTGACCCAGAGGAAGGTTGCTTATCTCTGACTTCTCCAGGGGAGGACAAAAGGCTCCTTCTTTGAGGGCTCCCACAATGGGGCACCTACAACTTATTTGGGCAACCTATTCTAGTGTCTCATCACCCTCACACTAAAGACTTTCTTCCTAATATCTAATCCAAACCTACTCTACTTCAGTTTGAAGCTATTCCACCTTGTGCTATAACTACAGGCGCTTGTAAACAGCCTTTCTCCATTTTTCTTGTAGGCTCCCTTCTGCTACTGGAAGGTGCAACTAGGTCACTCTGAAGCCTTCTCTTCTACAGGCTGAACAATTCCCAATTCTCTCAGCATTTCCTCATAGCAGAGCTGCTCCATCTCTCTGATCATCTTGGAGGCCTCCTCTGGACTTTCTCCAACAGGTCCATGTCCTTCATGTGCTGGGAACCCCGGAGGTGGATGCAGAACTCCAGACCAGGTCTCATGAGAGCAATATCCTCTAATTTAATGTTGCTTCCAGGACATAAACTGCTGTTTCTAGCCAGCATTGCATTATTTCTATTAGTGTATGTAGATCTCCTTCTGGTCACAGATCTGTTGATGGAGGTTGAATCTATTACCTCGGTTATGCCAAGGACTGGGTGTAATTTGCAAGTTAGTATATATTAAATATGTCCTTCTTCTTCCCATCACAGAGAATATAAATCTTTTACATATTCTGCATGTACAGCCTGATTTGTTAGCTCAGAATGCTCATGTTCTCTCCTTTCAAAGACTTATGTCAGTGAAGCAGGGCATCATCCCATAAACAATGTCATTTACTAGCATTTAAGTGGATTTAATATTTCTTTTCTCTGCAAGATTTTTGCTACCTGCTGAGAAATAATCTGTCATACTGGATCTTGCCATGAGGATTAATATTTCCCTAAATATCAATATTAAAGTGTAAAAAAGTAATTCATACCCATGTCATATGCATTGACCTTAGTTTAGCTGTTTTCTGCTGCTTAAGCAGTTGAAAATGAACTGAGCTTTCTAACTAATTCCAGAGAATTTGCATGATAAATATAGAAGTATATGTGTTGAATAATGAACAATAGTTCAAACTGTCTGTTTCTTGTTTTAAAGGCTGATCTCAAAAATAACTAGTTTTTACTTTTTTACTGTAAATTAGAAGCTATTTCCCCACATTTGCTTTACATATTCTCCTAATTAAGGTAGAATAAAATTCATTTTGGACCTGAAAAAAGCTATTTCTTTCCTGCAGTCTGCATTTATAAATTGAATTAGCTCATTTCAGTCAACTGCACCCTCCAATTTAAAACTGTCAGCATAAACCATAATCACAAAAGATATCTCAATAAGCAGGCAATGATAATCTAATTCCTAAGGGGACATTTCAGAGTCAGCAGACTTTGTTTCACTATCGTTTTTCTCGAGGAATGATTGAATACAGGTTTCTACAAGTGAAACTTTGCAAGTGGAAGTCCAAAAGTCATTAGAAGAGAAGGTACTTTTCCCATGTATAGTTGTCCATCCTATATGTACTTTGAAGTGAGCAAATCAAACTGTGTTCTTACTGTGCTCCCCATGTTGGTTTCAACACCTCAATGCTCAAACCAGTACAGCTACAGCTCAGAGAGCTTCAGTTGTTCACACCATTGTTGAGTTGATCTTTATCTGGTATGAAACGAGGTCTTCATGAAATTAACTTCATATTTTGATGAGAGGTGTCATGTGAGGAGCAGCTGAGGGAGCTGGGGGTGTTTATCCTGGAGAAAAGGAGGCTCAGGCTAGACCTTATTGCTCTCTACAACTCCCTGAAAGGAGGGTGTAGTATGGTGGAGGTCAGTGTCTTCTCCCAAATAACAAGAGGCAGGCCAAGACAAAGTTGCCTCAAGTTGTGACAGGTGAGGTTTAGATTAGGTATCAGCAAAAATTTCTTCACTGAAAGAGTTGTAAAGCATTGGAATTTTCTGCCCACGGAAGTAGCGGAGCCACCATTTCTGGAAGTTTTGGAAAAATGTATGGATGTGGCACTGGAGGACATGANTCTACAACTCCCTGAAAGGAGGGTGTAGTATGGTGGAGGTCAGTGTCTTCTCCCAAATAACAAGAGGCAGGCCAAGACAAAGTTGCCTCAAGTTGTGACAGGTGAGGTTTAGATTAGGTATCAGCAAAAATTTCTTCACTGAAAGAGTTGTAAAGCATTGGAATTTTCTGCCCACGGAAGTAGCGGAGCCACCATTTCTGGAAGTTTTGGAAAAATGTATGGATGTGGCACTGGAGGACATGATTCACAGAATCACACAATGTACTAGGTTGGAAAAGACCTTTGACATCATCTAATCCAACCTAGCACCTCCTCATCAACTAAACCATGGCACTGAGTGCCACATCCAGTCTTTTTTTAAACACATCCAGGGAGGGTGACTCCACTACCTCCCTGGGCAGACAATTCCAGTGCCCAATCTCTCTTTCAGTGAAGAACTTTTTCCTGATGTCTAACATGGTGGTGGTGCTGTGTTGATGGTTGGACTTGATGATCTTAGAGGTCTTTTTCGACCTTAACATTTGTATCATTCTGTGACTTAGCTTGCTTTGGGATCTTCAGGTTTTGTGTGTTCCATCTTGGACAGAAAGGCTACCAAATCCCTGTGGTCCTCAGGGGCTAAAGCCATGTGTGATGAAAACAGTTGTTTGAGTGTTCTGGTTTGGGTTTGTTGCTGTTCCAGGAAGACACTTCCATGCTCCAATGTCTCACTTTATGTATCGTCCTGCTTCTTGGCAGATGAAGTAAATATAGTCCTCCATCCATTTTAGAAGCTGGATGTTTAGAATCCACAACTTTGCAATATTCAGTCAGTCTTCCTTGCCCTGTCTCCAAGCAAAAGCAGATAAAAATAAAGACATGCTTATGGTCACTTCCTTAACCATCTCTCAGTTATAAAAGCATTATAATTTAGGTTTGAGGATACCTTCAGAGGTCATCTTGTTCAACCCACTGCTCAAAGTAGAGCCATTCCCAAAACCGGATCAGTTTATTTGGAGCCCTGTTCAGTTGAGATATGAGTATTTACAGAAACATGGATTCTATAACCATTAGGGAAATCATATCCTAGCACTCAGCCACTCATTGTGAAAAACATTGCTTTAAGTTTCATGTTGTATCTCTGTCATAGCAAGGGAAAATGGAATGTGAGAAAATTGGGACGCAAAGAGAAATAGAGATAGATTAGGTTTTAAAATAGAATTCCAATTTTAAAGGAAAGAGCAGAAAACATGAAAATAATATTGGTAGCATTTTCTAGATAACATTGGTTTTCTATCTAAATAATTTTTAAAAATGTATTACTGATCATTAATTGTTTTTCACGTGAAAGTTAAAAAGTGACAATATTAGGTTTAAACTGTATAATAGAGGTGGCTTAAAATATATTTTGATCTCTGATTTAGAGTTATTCAAGTATTTCAGACTCCAGACTAGGAGGAGCTGTAGCCTAGGATTGGGAGTTTTAAATGTTATGGGACTGTAAATTTGCCTAAAAACTGGACTATGGCCTATTCTAATAAACATTTTGACTACATTTGTCAAGGGCTATTTCTTCAATTCCAGTCCACTAATGTCTCCTGGCTCCTTTTTTTGCTCTGTTCTCTGTTGCATTACATCTTCTTGCTGGGTCTGATACCTCCTCCTCCAAAGAAAGAATGCAGCAGAGGGGTAAGCAACAGAAATTCCCTGCTAAAGAAAGTGCTCAGGCTGTCTGTTGTTTTGGTGTGTGGGAGATCAGTCCCCAGATTTATAAACAAATGATGAGGTAAAAGGCAAAGAAGTGGATGGCTGAGTAGCCATATAATATATGGACTTGAAAATTGAATTTATAAAAGCTGAAGGTGTGAGAATGCGAGGAGAAAGAAGAAATGAGCCAGGAGACANACTCACAGAATCACACAATGTACTAGGTTGGAAAAGACCTTTGACATCATCTAATCCAACCTAGCACCTCCTCATCCCACTGAGTGCCACATCCAGTCTTTTTTTAAACACATCCAGGGAGGGTGACTCCACTACCTCCCTGGGCAGACAATTCCAGTGCCCACATGACTCACAGAATCACACAATGTACTAGGTTGGAAAAGACCTTTGACATCATCTAATCCAACCTAGCACCTCCTCATCCCACTGAGTGCCACATCCAGTCTTTTTTTAAACACATCCAGGGAGGGTGACTCCACTACCTCCCTGGGCAGACAATTCCAGTGCCCACATGACTCACAGAATCACACAATGTACTAGGTTGGAAAAGACCTTTGACATCATCTAATCCAACCTAGCACCTCCTCATCCCACTGAGTGCCACATCCAGTCTTTTTTTAAACACATCCAGGGAGGGTGACTCCACTACCTCCCTGGGCAGACAATTCCAGTGCCCACATGACTCACAGAATCACACAATGTACTAGGTTGGAAAAGACCTTTGACATCATCTAATCCAACCTAGCACCTCCTCATCCCACTGAGTGCCACATCCAGTCTTTTTTTAAACACATCCAGGGAGGGTGACTCCACTACCTCCCTGGGCAGACAATTCCAGTGCCCACATGACTCACAGAATCACACAATGTACTAGGTTGGAAAAGACCTTTGACATCATCTAATCCAACCTAGCACCTCCTCATCCCACTGAGTGCCACATCCAGTCTTTTTTTAAACACATCCAGGGAGGGTGACTCCACTACCTCCCTGGGCAGACAATTCCAGTGCCCACATGACTCACAGAATCACACAATGTACTAGGTTGGAAAAGACCTTTGACATCATCTAATCCAACCTAGCACCTCCTCATCCCACTGAGTGCCACATCCAGTCTTTTTTTAAACACATCCAGGGAGGGTGACTCCACTACCTCCCTGGGCAGACAATTCCAGTGCCCACATGACTCACAGAATCACACAATGTACTAGGTTGGAAAAGACCTTTGACATCATCTAATCCAACCTAGCACCTCCTCATCCCACTGAGTGCCACATCCAGTCTTTTTTTAAACACATCCAGGGAGGGTGACTCCACTACCTCCCTGGGCAGACAATTCCAGTGCCCACATGACTCACAGAATCACACAATGTACTAGGTTGGAAAAGACCTTTGACATCATCTAATCCAACCTAGCACCTCCTCATCCCACTGAGTGCCACATCCAGTCTTTTTTTAAACACATCCAGGGAGGGTGACTCCACTACCTCCCTGGGCAGACAATTCCAGTGCCCACATGACTCACAGAATCACACAATGTACTAGGTTGGAAAAGACCTTTGACATCATCTAATCCAACCTAGCACCTCCTCATCCCACTGAGTGCCACATCCAGTCTTTTTTTAAACACATCCAGGGAGGGTGACTCCACTACCTCCCTGGGCAGACAATTCCAGTGCCCACATGACTCACAGAATCACACAATGTACTAGGTTGGAAAAGACCTTTGACATCATCTAATCCAACCTAGCACCTCCTCATCCCACTGAGTGCCACATCCAGTCTTTTTTTAAACACATCCAGGGAGGGTGACTCCACTACCTCCCTGGGCAGACAATTCCAGTGCCCACATGACTCACAGAATCACACAATGTACTAGGTTGGAAAAGACCTTTGACATCATCTAATCCAACCTAGCACCTCCTCATCCCACTGAGTGCCACATCCAGTCTTTTTTTAAACACATCCAGGGAGGGTGACTCCACTACCTCCATCATCTAATCCAACCTAGCACCTCCTCATCCCACTGAGTGCCACATCCAGTCTTTTTTTAAACACATCCAGGGAGGGTGACTCCACTACCTCCCTGGGCAGACAATTCCAGTGCCCACATGACTCACAGAATCACACAATGTACTAGGTTGGAAAAGACCTTTGACATCATCTAATCCAACCTAGCACCTCCTCATCAACTAAACCATGGCACTGAGTGCCACATCCAGTCTTTTTTTAAACACATCCAGGGAGGGTGACTCCACTACCTCCCTGGGCAGACAATTCCAGTGCCCAATCTCTCTTTCAGTGAAGAACTTTTTCCTGATGTCTAACATGGTGGTGGTGCTGTGTTGATGGTTGGACTTGATGATCTTAGAGGTCTTTTTCGACCTTAACATTTGTATCATTCTGTGACTTAGCTTGCTTTGGGATCTTCAGGTTTTGTGTGTTCCATCTTGGACAGAAAGGCTACCAAATCCCTGTGGTCCTCAGGGGCTAAAGCCATGTGTGATGAAAACAGTTGTTTGAGTGTTCTGGTTTGGGTTTGTTGCTGTTCCAGGAAGACACTTCCATGCTCCAATGTCTCACTTTATGTATCGTCCTGCTTCTTGGCAGATGAAGTAAATATAGTCCTCCATCCATTTTAGAAGCTGGATGTTTAGAATCCACAACTTTGCAATATTCAGTCAGTCTTCCTTGCCCTGTCTCCAAGCAAAAGCAGATAAAAATAAAGACATGCTTATGGTCACTTCCTTAACCATCTCTCAGTTATAAAAGCATTATAATTTAGGTTTGAGGATACCTTCAGAGGTCATCTTGTTCAACCCACTGCTCAAAGTAGAGCCATTCCCAAAACCGGATCAGTTTATTTGGAGCCCTGTTCAGTTGAGATATGAGTATTTACAGAAACATGGATTCTATAACCATTAGGGAAATCATATCCTAGCACTCAGCCACTCATTGTGAAAAACATTGCTTTAAGTTTCATGTTGTATCTCTGTCATAGCAAGGGAAAATGGAATGTGAGAAAATTGGGACGCAAAGAGAAATAGAGATAGATTAGGTTTTAAAATAGAATTCCAATTTTAAAGGAAAGAGCAGAAAACATGAAAATAATATTGGTAGCATTTTCTAGATAACATTGGTTTTCTATCTAAATAATTTTTAAAAATGTATTACTGATCATTAATTGTTTTTCACGTGAAAGTTAAAAAGTGACAATATTAGGTTTAAACTGTATAATAGAGGTGGCTTAAAATATATTTTGATCTCTGATTTAGAGTTATTCAAGTATTTCAGACTCCAGACTAGGAGGAGCTGTAGCCTAGGATTGGGAGTTTTAAATGTTATGGGACTGTAAATTTGCCTAAAAACTGGACTATGGCCTATTCTAATAAACATTTTGACTACATTTGTCAAGGGCTATTTCTTCAATTCCAGTCCACTAATGTCTCCTGGCTCCTTTTTTTGCTCTGTTCTCTGTTGCATTACATCTTCTTGCTGGGTCTGATACCTCCTCCTCCAAAGAAAGAATGCAGCAGAGGGGTAAGCAACAGAAATTCCCTGCTAAAGAAAGTGCTCAGGCTGTCTGTTGTTTTGGTGTGTGGGAGATCAGTCCCCAGATTTATAAACAAATGATGAGGTAAAAGGCAAAGAAGTGGATGGCTGAGTAGCCATATAATATATGGACTTGAAAATTGAATTTATAAAAGCTGAAGGTGTGAGAATGCGAGGAGAAAGAAGAAATGAGCCAGGAGACAATGCTGGAAAGAAGATTAAATGTAGAAAAAGAAGAGTGGTTTGTTCTTGTCATATGGAATATAAGATAGCTGTATACATGTTTTAATAAGCAGATGGTATCTCTTTTTGTAGCATGTTTTACTGCAAATTAGAAGTGCTTCCAAATACAGTCAAATAATTTTAAACATAAATACAAAGGGTCTAATACTGACACTTTTTAAATATGTGACTTTGACTTTCGGATTCTGCCAAATCTGGGCAATATAAATCTTTATGCAGCATGGGATATTATAATCCAAATAATTTGACTAAAATGGGTTATGTGGCTCACTCCTCCTGCTTCAGTGTTAAGAAAATTTGATACCAAAGGCATAAGATGATGCTATTTGACTTTCTTCCTGGCCAGTTTGTTTACAGTTTTTCACTGCATCTCTGGTACCACACTTCGAGGTTCCTATGTGGAACATCCTTGAAGTTTGTACAGCCAAGCACCTCTGTGCAGCTCGGCAGAGAAATAAAAAACAGACTTTGTTCATGCTAATTTGGATTTAGCAATCAGCCAATAATGCCAAGACAAACAAAAATATTGAAAATTGAGTTGCAAAATAAGGTGTATGATAGTACTGTAAAAATATACAGATGTTAAAACTTTCCATATTCTGACTTAAAAAGCCCTGTTTTTCATAAACTCAGTTTCATGTTGTATCTCTCAGTCATAGCAAGGGAAAATGGAATGTGAGAAAATTGGGAAGCAAAGAGAAATAGAGACAGATTAGACTTTAAAATAGGAGAATTCCAATTTTAAAGGAAAGAGCAGAAAACAAGAAAACAATATGGGTAACATTTTCTAGATGAGATATCATAACATCGATTTTCTATCTAAATAATTTCTAAAAATGCTTTACTCGTCATTAATTGTTTTGTCACGTGTAAGTTAAAAAGTGACAATATTAAAATAACTGAGCTGTTGAGAAATTTCTTTTTTTTCAATATGGATTTGTTTTTAAACTCTTATATTATTAATTCTGACAGACATTGAGTGAATTTATCACTGGGCACTAAGTGATTTCTTAGCCAAATGTTTACTGACCATAAACAAGATTTTAAAAAATTGGATTTTTATTGCTTGAGACATTAGAACCCCTCTTCATTTATCTTTTTTGTATAGCGTAAGAGCAGGCACATGAATATACAAAACAGAAAAACAGGTCTTCTGAAGGGGTCTTGTGTATTTTTATTATTTTTTTATAATTTTAGACCTTTAATTTTTATCTTCTTTGACAAAATTCTTCTGTATAAAGTAAGAAATTTTAGACAGTAAACTCTCCTTTCTATTTAGGATATGGGTTTTTTTTAGTCCAGAACAATGTATCTAGAGAGGAGAGATAATGAAGAGACAGATCTGAAATAAGAATGTCTGTAGCACATAGAACCACATTATGTTCATTGATTTGTGCAGATCCTCAGAGTTATTTATACTAAAGTGTGTAAAGTGGCAGCTGGATGCTTAGTTAAAAATTTGTATCACTTTGGGGAAGATGACAGAGAAGCAGCTTCACTTCTGGCTGGTATTTTTAAGTGTCTTTGTTTTGGTTTTGTTACCAGGTGATTCAGCAGTGAATAGATAATCACGTATTATTTCACTTACAAATAATGAAAACCATATTAACTAGAACTCTTACAAATAATGAAAACCGTATTAACTAGAACTAACAAAATCTTGAATTGTTGTGGCTCTGGATTTTGGGTCTACCTTTGGTATTATTGGTTCCCTTGGCCATCTTTCTAAAATTTCAATATATTAAAAACAACTTATATATATTCTTAAAAGATCTTAATTTAAATTATAAATGTGATATATAGATATAAATTACACCCTTTTCCCATTCCAAAATTTTTTTCCAAGCACTTCTATTTATAATTTTTAGCCATATAATAATTTTCTGTCTGTGGTGGTTTAGCAAAAATCTGGTGCATGGAGGCAGAAGGAGAAAAAAAAAACAAGAGAGAAAACAGCTGCTCGAAACTTCAGTGACTGGCACAGAGCCAATAGCTGATGGGCAGGTTGCTAGACCAATTGGACAAGCTGGAAGTGCCTCTGTGATGACATATTTTAAGAAAGGAGGAACCGCAAAAAGTTCTTTTTCCTGCTTCCCTGCCGAGGGGTAACGAGGGGCGGGACCCTTCCCGGAGAGTGCCCCTGGGTTCTCCTGGTGCTGCCGACAGGGCCGGGCTGCCGAGAGGAGCCACCCCAGTGCCACAGCAGCCATGGGGCCGGAAAACCGCCACAGCAGCCATGGGCCGGAAAACCCCACCAGCTGAGGCCAGGACCACGTGGCCAAGATTCTTCTGAGGTTGCCGCAGTCCACACCGTGCCGGTGAGCTCCTGAGGCTGGAGCAGCTCGCGCCAAACTGAGCAAAAAACACCTCACAGCCGGCAGCGAAAGACATGGCAAATATTTCCCTGATTTGGAGCCCAGATGAGATCAGCCGCGGCTTCCACACACCGGCATTCTTCCAGGTCAGAGAGAAGGAAAACTGAGGTCACGTGAAGAAGAAACATGGCAGCACCAAGGTTGGTGGGGGAAGGGAGAGGGTGGGGGCGCTCCCAGCGCCAGGGCTGAAATTCTCCTGCAAGCCGTGGTGAGGACTGTTAATACAGCAAATTGTTTTCCCTATCATTCATTGAGGTACGTGGTGGGGGTGCAGAGATCCATGCGCAGCCCGTGAAGAGGAGTGCTCAGGTTAGAGCGTGTAAGAAATGCTCATACAATCGTGACTCTTTAAGGAATTTATTAAACACTGCACCAATTCGAACAATTAGAAACCACTGCGGCGATCTGCCTGGCACAAAACAAAACGCAGCGCTGGGTGCTTAGGCGTGAACAGGAGCAGCCAGAGGCACACCTGCAGCGTGAAGGCTGCATTTTATACCCCCAAAGCCCACCCCCAGGCCGTCCAGTTCTCCTCCCACCAAAGTCCTTGGGATTGGCTCGTGGTTGTCTGGGACCTCTTGATTGGCTTTCTTTGGCTGGCTCGCTGTCTAGGGCCTCCTGGTTGGTTCCGTGTTCATCCAGTGCTGTTTCTTGTTTCATCCCTTTATGGTAATCACGTCTCAACTCCTGCCTCTTAGATTACATCATCAGTTTCTAGGAAATTCTACATTTCTTCCTATTAGGTATTATGATTAAAGCAGTAGATCACCTACATTAAGAATTTTAACAATTGGACATTTAAAATATTAAACCTTTAACTTATCAACAGGGAACAGAACAGCTGGAATTCAACTTTAATGGTTGAAGTAATAGAATAACCTGTAGTGGGTTTGGTTCTTTCCTGGCCAATGCACCAAATTTGTAGTGGTTTCAGTTCAC
>VZTH01004016.1:69277-126979 GCA_013397815.1 Aleadryas rufinucha
GGGATTCTCCCGCCGGCACGCTGGCATCCCGGGGCCGTGCCCCGGCACCGGGGGAGGGCGGGGGGAGAGGCCCGAGGCTGCTCCGAGAAGCAGCTCCAGCCCCATGTCCTCCCCCCTCCCGCAGAAACGGCAAAACCAAAAAGAGAGAGGGAACCTGCTGTCTCCCCAAGCTTTAAATATGGAAATTCCAAAAAGCGCCACTGGTCAAACGAGCTGTCCATCAGCTCAGGCTCAACCTACCACATAACCTCAGTTAACTATCACAACTATAATTGCTTCTTATAACTCTATACCTCTCAATCAGGTAATTAATTCTTTATTTTAAATGCAAAAGCTATTCACTCAAAGTTCACTTATAACAGAGTGCACAGATGCTGAGAGGCTTTTAAAGATTGAAGAAGAGAACCTTTGCTTCCAGGCTAGAACAGCTCATCCTTAAAAGACTAAACCCCATGAACTATTATGACCCACACTGGCAGTTGTGGGAAGACTGCGAGATTCGTTGGAGGGATTTTCACTGCAGCAGATTTGGGTGGGGTGTTGTTTGTGAAAGTTGAAACCATGCTAGAAAAGTTCATAGAGAACTCTCTCCTCTGGGAAGGATCCCACGGCACAGCAGAAGAAACTCTTTTCCTTAAATGTAAAGAAAGACTCTTAAGAAATGAAATACTGACCAAAACCCCATGTTTGTTTCCTTGCGTGGTTAGTGGAAAGAGGGAGGATTGGGCAAGAAAGGTGTTCTGAAAGTTTGCTTTGGTTTCTCATTATTCTTTTTACTTTTAATTCTGTTAGTAATAAATCTTCTTTATACTGTTTAAGTTTGGACCTGTTTTGCCTTGAAGTTTTCCTTTTTCCTCAATAATCCTTATTTCGCCTCATGAAAATGAACTTTTAAGTTCTCCTCCTCTGCTTAGCTATAGCAGGGGCAAATAAGTGAATAGTCTTTCGTGGTGCTTGGCACTTAATCAGCATCAAACTGCCACACAGTCCAAAAATACAGTTGTGTTTCTTAAGCAGAGAGGTACACCTTCTAATACTGTATGTACTTAATTAAACAATATAGACTAAAAAACTTCACCATCATTTGGGGTCAGTTTTCTTCTGTGACTTACTGCATCCTTCTGGATTACTGTACACTGATTTAGTTGCAGTTGCCTACACTTCATCCACCCATAAGATTTGACTGAGCCTTGCATATAGAGGCTAAAACATGTGGAGGAAAATTCCAGGCATTATTAAACATTTCACTGTGCAGGTTAATAAAAGGGCCTTTCTGCAGTCTAGGATGAATTTCACGTGCAGCTTAAGGCTGTGTAGTTCTCATCTTCTGCAACAGTGTACACATCACCATGTTTGCATATCTATTTCCTTGTGGACTTCCATCACGGAGCTCTGCTTTTGCAGTTTAAACAGCTTCCAAGTTACTGATGCCCGGGATGGGCTTTACATAAGCTTGCACACATTTTGTTTCTAAGACAAATGGAAAATATATAAGATCTCCCATGTCAGCTGTGTAGAAAAGTCTCCATTTATACACAAATGTGTGCATCATGATGTCATCCTTAAAGTTCAGGGGGTCTGCAAGAGGATGGCAAGGTATGATTCACTTTGAGAATATCAGTGTTAGGTATTTCCTCGGTAGTAACTGGGGAAGCCTCACCTCCTGTGAGTGCCTACAAGAACTGCTGTAGATGGATGACCCACTATTAGCTGGATTTGAGCTGGTGACCTTGACATAAAAGCCTTTATATCTGAAAATGAATCTCCAGATTTAACTGGTTCTTGACATGTCTGCTCTTTATTGCCTGTGCTTTTACGCTGCTGAGAAAACACTGGGGTCATTCACAAGTCATTAAGTCCTGGTCTGGTGATACAGCTCCTACGCATTTTGCAGAGTTCGTACCTCTTGCAGTAGTTGCAGACTTTGTCACCCAGTCTGCACATCCTCAAGTGGCAGCAGGATAACTCTGCATGCCTGGTGACTGCTGGACCAGAGACCAACCCTGCTGGACCAGGTGTGGTGTGGCACCTTCCCCTTCAAATGCCAGTTCCTACCTTAGTTTGCAATTATGAGCGTTGTTTTCCTGCCTTGTTCATGGGTAGATGAGCTGCTCCGCATTTGTATGTGTTGTTTGCAGTTTTACAGGATTTCTGCTGTGGTAATGTCTTGCCATCTTTATTGAATACAGAAAATCGCCTTTTTACCTCTGTCAGTTCAGTGGCTCAGAAGAAAGACTTCATCCCCTCCACACCTTCACCAGTGGTATGAACAATTGAATTTCTCTGGATTTGTCAGACTATTTGGGGAAAGAAACTTTCAAGGTAATGCTCAACTGATTTAAAGATTAAGTACAATTTCATAGCTATTTCCTGACTATGAAGTAAACAGAAAGACAAAGTGCTCTTGAGATAAAGCAGGTGGGATGTGACAATCTGAAAGGAAAAATTCAGTTGTATGCTGTGGATCAACATATACAGCACATAGCTTGATGGTCCTGACTTTCCCAAAGAGCCTTCTGTGAGGACTAATTCTGGATTTGTTTACCTCTGTTACGGACATCAAGCCTTTTCTGTGCCTCAAGGAAGAAACATGGAGGAATCCCATTACTGATCACATTTTCTCATGTGCTTTCCTCTATATACTAAAAGCTACAGCCAGACTGATAAATGAAATGATTCAGGGGCTGCTTTCTGGCCCGAGGCCAACTGGCATGGCACAGATCATATCCCATCAGCTGGATTCTCTGACACCCCCAGAACAGGATTACTGCACAAAAAGTGTCTGTTGGGGCTCAGCCAACCCCTGAACTATATGCAGGCACTGGGGGGAAGCCTGTGCTGATATTGTGACACAGAGCTCACTAAATGTCAAAAAGTAAAGGCTATTGCATGCTAGGGCTTCAGCCTGTGCTCTCAGCCTTTTTTTTTCCCTCAGATATGGCTAATTTGGATTATTATTCCCATTTCATCCCAAATACTTCCTTTTCATTTTAAGGTGTTACATAATAAAAATGATATTGATTCAGTCTTAGTTTAAGGATTAAATATATTAAAAGAATATTTTTTTCACCAGAATTTGTTTTCCTCCCTTGTATTTTATGAAAAAATGTGCAATTCTTCCCCCAAGAAAAGCCTGAACTTGTTACCAGCCAGTCTGCAGAGATAATGAATTCCTAACATAGTATGACAGTTACCTTTGCCAATTAGTCCACTTGAGCGAGTTCAGCTAACAGGTGCATTTAAGCTTAGTGAGACAGCCTTCATCACTCTCTTAGGGAAGAGGACAGCTATGTTGGTTTCTGAAGTAGATGCTGGGGAAAAAAAAAATCTAGCTCTGTTGCCTAGCTGTCTCTGTGACTGAAAGCCAGTCCTGCAGAAGCTGGTGCAAAAAGAGTGCCTGTGATTGGCAGTTATGTGTCTGTCTGAACAAGAAATGGAACAGTGAAAGAATCACTAATTAGCTCTTATTAATGTTTCTGGTTTTAAATTACCTCTTGAGGGAAAAAAAAAATCTTTCCCTAGGTTATAATTAAGCTAAAGAATAAATAAATCTCATTTCAAATGTTAAGGAATTTGTAGAATTTCTGTTGATTTTGCATATATGGAGTTAATATGTGTGTGGTAAGGAAATATCAATCCTGTGTCTGTGCCTGCACACAGATTTGAGCAGTCCCATTTTAAGAGTAACTAGCTAGGCAGTGGTTTGTATGATATAGCATGTAGAATGTGTAACTTAGGTTTTCTCCAGTATACCAGGCAGAATATAAATACAGAATGTAACACATCTCCATCGATATTTACAGCTGTAAAACATGACTAAAGGGGAAATAAAGAAAAAATACCCTGTGGTTTTAATGTTATTTTCTACATGCCTACCCATCTTTGAGCTTAAATATTAATAAAGCCATTTTACATGAGTAAATTATTAAAGCCTTCAGACCTAGTCAGAACAAAGATATGTCAGAGACAGATTTTGATTTGAAGCTTTGTCAGTTTTGAATGTAACACTCAGGTTTTGTTCTGTGTCATTAGTCAATTTTATCATAGCTTCTCTGTCAGAAAATTCAGCAGTGTTACTTATCTCCCATAAAACAGATTCTTGGTACCATTCCTTGGCTGAGGCTTCTTTGAAAGAGAAATTAGTTTCCAGAAAGGGAAGCTATGCAATACCAGTATCCAGTTAGTCTGCACTAGCTCCCCATCAGACTCTGCCTGGCTCTGTAGCAGCAAACCAAGCACAATCAGGAGACAATGTGAGCACTGTGTCTGATCAAATTGATGAACTATTATCATGATCCCTAGTACGTTTTTGGCTTTTTTTTTTTAACCAGAAATATTCCAAATAATGGGTGGTCATGATTTAGCAGTTTTCAAGGGTGAGGAGTGATTCCCAGTGCCAGTCTGTGTCTGGCCCCCTATTTGAGTGGGAACAAATTTGCCTCTACCCTCTCATCCTCAGGGCTTAAGAATAGAGACTTATTTTTTTTATTTCCTTGTGCACATACATCTACTCACATCATTTACACTACCCTCCTTTACTTTTAAAGAAAACAAATGTATTTCATAAAATAACTTAGAGGCATCAGGCATATTTGCAGGAGACAGTAGTGCAGTGTAGTGACTCCACTGTAAACCTGACATTCCAAATTTCTGCAAAAGAACTGTTAGGTGAAGACATCCCTTTAAGAGGAACATTTTTCTTAGTGTAAAAAGGCTATTTATTCAGAGAGTTAAAAGGAATTAGATAATTTTTAATTGGGATATTTTGGTAAGAAGGTCCAATGAGCAGTGATAATCCATAAGCACTTCGTTTTGTAGGCAGCACAAGTTCTGCATTTCACTACTTAATTGGGATTTTTTTTTTTAAATTTTGTTGTTGTTGCTGTTAAACTTGAAAACTTGGTCTGTCCCTATTTTGATTATGCAGATACATTTCTGTTAAGTTTCCATTTCTGGAATAATTAAGCAGAAATGCTATTTTCTGTGAACGCAAATCCGATGTGCACACTTCTGCACATGATATCCTGAAAACATTTTTGAGCTGCTGGCTGATTTTCTAACCCTCTGTCTTGCATTGCTGAATCTTGTACTCACTAAAAGAATCTGCTGAATGTCTTGTCTTGCTGTGCTAACTCACTGCTGTGTCAACCCAGGGTTACCTCTTGTCTGCAAAACCTTGTTCCTGGTATTTCCCACAGCTCATGTTATTAACTCACAGAAGGAACAGATTGAATTTAGTTTGAAGATTTTGAGCTGACAAGTCCTCAGGTGTCCAAGTATTTTCTTTCTGCCTCTGTGTTTCCTGATACTGAAGGTGAAAGCTAGGGCAAGGAAAATTCTTTGCCAGGATGTAATATTTTTACTTTTTTGCTGTCTTCAAGTTTTGTGCCAGGAAGATTTTTCTATTAAACTACACTTGGTGATTTAGGGAGAAAGCTAAGGATGGTTCAGAAAAATATTAAACTATCCAGGTCCATTATAAGAATATTCTAAAGGTGGGATCATCTTATCTGACTTAAAATATTTTATTGCAGTATTCACTCTCTCTGAGTTATCTTTTTAGTTACTGAGGGCAAGATGATCTGATTTAGACTTTCAGCAGGAAAAGAATTCATAAAGTCATAAAAATAATGTGAAAGCTGTGGACAGGAGAAAGAATAATTGCCAAAGAATCTTGTCTGCTGCAGAGGCTGCAGCATGGACTTCTTGATCATAGAATCATAGAATATACTAAGGGACCCACAAAGATCATCAAAGTCTAACTCCTGGCCCTGCACAGCACCGTCACTTGAATGCTTCTTAAACTCTTTTCAGGCTGGTGCTGTGACCACTTCCCTGGGGAGCCTGTTTCAGTGCCCAGCCACCCTCTGGGGGAAGAACCTCTTCCTGATATCTAATCCAAAGTTCCCCTGACACAGCTTCAGGCCATTCCCTCAGGTCCTGTCACTGGGCACCAGAGAGAAGAGATCAGTGTCTGCCCCTCCTCTTCCCCTCATAAGGAAGTTGTAACTGCAGTGAGGTCTTCCCTCAATCTCCTCCAGGCTGAACAGACCCAGTGACCTCAGCCGCTCCTCACACGGCTTCCCCTCAAGGCCCTTCACCATCCTTGTTGTCCTCCTTTGGACACTCTCTAATAGCTTTATATCTTTCTTATATTGTGGCACCCAAACCTGCCCCCAGCACTCGAGGTGAGGCTGCCCCAGTGCAGAGCAGAGCAGGACAATCCCCTCCCTTGCCCGGCTGGTGATGCTGTGCCTGATGCCCCCAGGACAGGGATGTCCCTCCTGGCTGCCAGGGCACTGCTGACTCGTGTTCAACTCACCATCGACCAGGAGCCCCAAGTCCCTTTCTGTGGGGCTGCTCTTCAGCACAGGCAGTAGAGAAATCACATGGGAGGCAACCCTTTTAAGTACTTGCAATTTTTAGAAAAGATACAATCAGTCAACAACAGGCATGATTCAAGATAAACTGGGTTTCATTGGCACCTGTGTGATCATGGAACTATTTGTTTTATTAAGAAAAGTCCGTGATTCAGATGAATTGAAAATGAAGTGTGGAAACAACATGGTCTAAAATGTGCCTATTCAGTCCTACCAGCATATTTGGAATAGAAAAATATATGATTTTATGAATGTGATATTTCGCTTAACACAATTTTTTCCAGGAGTTTTTCCTGTATTCCATTGCATTTTCTGTGTAACCCAAATTGCAAGTGGAGAGCTCTCTATGAGCCACTGTGGTCCTGACATGCTGTTATGATCAGTGTCTGACTGTCATAAACTGGACATTAAACCCATCTGTCCCGGAGTATAGAGATATAGAATGGGAGCTTATGATGGGGTGTTTTTTCCTTAAAGTGTAATTTCTCATATTGACCCTAAAAAAATAATTAATCCTTTGGAGAGCTCTTTCATTTGAGGATTTGTAAAGCACTGTCTGAGGTAATTTCAGAAGTGTTCTCATTGATAATGTCTGAAAGGTTTATGAAATGCCAGAAGACTGAAATCAGACAGATATAGTGGTGTGCAACTTTGAAGAAGTAGGAAAGGGAAAAGGGAAGGGGGATTATAAACCTGACACTTATCTTCAATTTGCTCAATAATTCTGCAAGGTAAGAGGCCTTTCTACAGAAATAAATTGTAGATATGATACATCTTAGCTTCAGAAAAGCTTTTGGCCCTGTTTCACCCATCTTACTTACAAGAAAAGCTGTTGAGATGTTCTTGAGAAAGTACTATAGCATGGGTGAAAAAGGGGTTGTACAAATATAGAGAGAGGGAAATTTCATGGTTTGTTGGTTTTTTGTTTTTGTTTTGGGGGTTTTTTTAAAATGGAAATGTAAGACATCTAGTTCTTGTATTGTTCAGTACTTCTATTAACCACTTCAATTATTGTTGTTTCAGACTACCTGAAACCGGGAGATAATGAAATTATTTTGAAGTACAGATTAGAACAGATTAGAATTCAGCAGGTTTTAACAGATTAAAGGTATGATATGAAAATAAGACAAAGCTCTTCAAGACAACACAAGGTACTGTAAATTAATAGGAACAGCTAACTACAGATATGGATCTGTAAAGTAATATAACTGCACTGTCTCTTCCTCGAAAGCCTTTCCCAGGAATGGTTTTCTTCTGGGTTCTGAATGGACTTCAGGAAAGATACAGAGCAACAGGAGGGGGTTAAGGCAATATGACACGTACAAGAACGACTGAGGCTGTGAATGGGGATGCAGTTACTGCCCACAGTTACAGCATTTTTTTGTAAAGAAAGGGAGGTGACCTTTTCTATAGATTCAGGGTAGATAAGACAAGAAGTAATCTGTTTGAGTTGCAGCAAGAAAAAAATCAGTTTACATGTTTGAAAAAATATTTGAACTGTAACCATAATGTAATACTGGAATAAATCTGGGAACTTTGGAGATTTCCTGCCACTGAGTAACTTTAACGAGAGAAAACATTTGAGAGTTGTCAGCTTAGATAAGTTTTTCAGGTTCATTTTTGCACTATTTTAACTAAAGTCTGTGAATTTTGTGTGGTGTGTTTTCTGTGGGAAGCACAACTTGAGGATTTGCTGAGTGTGTGTGAATTGCTTGGCTTCATTACTGACTGAACATAACTTTCAGCAGTGGCCACTTTTCACTCGTTTCCATAGAAAAGACTAGGTGGCAGTAGCTGTGGATATGTGCTTTCTTCAAAAATGCTTAATCCTTTTTTAAAATCTACTGTTTTTAAGAGTGTATTGAAAAAAATTTAAAGACTGGCTGTAAAATCCCATGTGAGAGTTCCTAATTGGAATACGTTTCCTGGTCCAAGCCAATAATTTACATTAGTTGAATAACAGGCTGGGTTTTAAAAATACTCATTTGTTGCTTACAAGGTAGCAGGTGATTGACTTGTTACCAGACCTTTTTAGCACTTTAAATTTTAAGATCATTGCTTATATCCTGTTATCTTCCCAAATACAGTATTTTTTTTATCAGCTTCCTGTAGGCTTGAAATAACCTATGGTTCAATATTATTTTCAGTGAGAGTGAATGTTTGTGTTACTCGGTATTTTTTTGACCTAAGAATATTTTTGCTGCTTCAGGAGCCCAGGGAGTAAATAAAATGAAATATGAAGAATACAGGAGGAAAGAAATACAGCTAAAAGCTTTAAAAAAATAAATGTTATATGGCACATATTTGGTGGGATAAGAAGGATCTCTCTATTAAAAAGTCAAAGCATATTTCTTTAAGATATTTCACAAGTGCTCATTTGCTCACTGACAGATCCTTATTAGGCCTTCATACGGATCCTCAGCAGGCCTACAGACCTTGGTTCCAGTACAGGATTCTGCTCTTACCCATTGCATCTGAGAAGGTGAATAACAGCTCCTTTTATACGTATTGGAATCAAATATAGGTTACAATAGGACATTGGTGGGAGGTGTTTGCTCTTTTTGTGTGTGTGTGTGTTAAAAAAAACCCTGGGATGTTTTTAGTATGTTTTTATTTTTTCCTAGGGGTCTGTAATGAAGAAAGATTTTGACCCACCCTGGATGAAGACTTGCAGTCCCTATTGTCTTCTATGCCTTTACATATTCTTAACATGTCAATAAATCTTTTCTAGATGGTGATCAGATGTTTTTTTTCTTGTCTATCTGTGAACAACACAGCTGCTCAGCACCTCACCACATGTAATACAATCCATCATTATGTAAGGTAGACAACCTGAGTTTTATAATGAAATTGAACTCTGTTTTGAAGCTTTAGAGCAGAAACAAGGAAAATTTATCATTTCATCTACTTATTTTTAATTTAATAATTTACATTAGATTTCTGTGCACTTTTATTTTTATTTCCTGTATGTATTTTGGTGCCTTTCTAAAACCTGTCACTTAATGTCATCTATTAAGTGATTTTTTAAACTTCTGGCATTTTTAAGGGAGAAAGCTCTCAAGCTTTATTCCATAACTTCTTTCATATGTGTTTTCATTATTTTGCATTCATTCAATTATGCACCTTTAGAAACTGGCCTTTCCAACCTCAATTGCATTTTCTAGGAAAGCTTTAGCAGTTTAATGGAACAACAGTGAAGAAAAGACAACATTTATAGGCCTGAAATAGACCACTTCAAAAGCAGTAGTAACAAAATTTATTGCACTGGAACTTTGTCAGATCAGCTGTCATGGGGCTGAAGTTTGAATGGACAAAGTGAAAACAAGATTGAACCTGTTCCTGAAGTTCACATAGAGCTCCAGCTTCTCTTACTGGGGTTCTCTGGGAATGGTGGTCTTCATCATAGCAGAAACTCCTTGAAACTGGGTTGGGTTCTCTTACTTATACTTGGATCCAGAACCACATCATGTCTTTAAGTTATTAACCTCCTTGACAGAGATGGAAGACTTGAAAATTGTAAAGTCAAGTAGTCAAAAATTAGAAAATTAATATATCTATTTGGCCTTTTCCCGGTTTCAATTCAGAAGCTGTGTGGGCATACAGTGTGTTATCAACTCCACATACACACTTACCAGTCTTTTTTCCCCAACAGAATACCTGCCTCACTTAGTGAAAAGAATAGAAATGTAACGCGAAAGAACTGAGATTGTGCAGGCTAATACAATCTGACATTTCCTTTTAGTCACCTGAGAGCATGAACAACTGTTTTTCATTAACATTAGTTTTAGCTGTGTAAACAAGCATATAGTAATAAGAAAAAGAGTGACTGTATACAGTAAGAAATCTGTGCAGAGAACATAATTTACCAGGGATTTATGGGTTAATTTTGATAGTTGCTGTAGAATTCTATGGGACTTGCCGTGTTCCCCAAAGTGAAACATATTTTTCTTCTCTGTTTCTTTGCCCTGTTCCTAAAGAAGAGAACTGCATAGTGCACCTGGGATGCAGAAAGCCTCCACCCCACTTATGTTTTATAGTTCTTTGCCTTTAGCTTGGACAGCTTTGAGGCCTGATTTTTTTTTCTGTTTTATGTACTGTATGAAAGAAAACAAAAAGAAGAAATTGGGGGTTTTGTGTGAATCATGACATAAATATTTATATATGTAAGAAACACTCTGGCTTTGGGTTTGACACATCTCAAATGAATAAAATCAAACACAGTAAGCTACTGGTGGAAGAAGGGGAACTGTTTAAAATTTAGAACAGTATGAGATGTGCTCTTGGGTGATAGAGAATTCCACCTGATTTTTCACATGTTTTCTACATATTGTGAGTTACAAGTCGAGTAGGGAATGAACTGAGGCTCCAACTCTATTCACATAAGTAATCTGATGTTTTTAATAAAGATTTTTTTGATTTTTAGATGGTCCAGTATCATGACAACCACCTCTGAAACAGATTTCAGAGAGGAAGGGTTTATGTCTCATTAATCTCCTGATAGTATATCCATCTTTGCACAGTGGGAGTTTGCTCAGTTTTTATAATCATTAATTTTTATGAGAGTAGTTGGTTAACCTTATCCCATCTCTTTATTTTTTGGATTTTTTTTTTTGGTTGGTTTTCGTTTGTTTAGTTTTGGGTGTGTTTTTTTCTTTTGCTTTGTTTTGTTCTGGTTGTTTTTTTCCCTATGCACAGTTTGGGATATATAATGGGGTACCAAAGGGACAGTTATTAATCTATCTAGAAGGAAATTAATTTGACATGAAGTTCCTTTGTTTAGAAAAGCACAATTGTATTGCCTTGCATGCTGTGGGCACTCAAGGCAATACATTCAAATCTTTGAAGATTTATTCCTTTGGCATGATTTAATTGAAGTCAATTCTACATATACTTCAATGTTTTACATTTTACATTAGCGTAATTACTAGTGGCTGCAAGTTTTGCCATGTAATTGCTTTGATGATCTTATAAACAGGAGGCTATGACTTCCCATCATAAGTCAGAAGAAGGAGGAGGTAAAGATCTGATTAGAAGACAGAGAGGAAGCTTTATGTCTTGAAAACATCATCTTAGAACCTAACAAACTTTGGAAAATAAGTACAAGAAAACCTCTTTGTTGCTGCAGCAAAGAAAAACAACAGGATGCATCAACAAGAGCATCACCAGCAGAGATGAAGGCATTATCCCATTCTACTCAGGGCTCGTCCAGGCCACACCTGGAACACTATGTTCAGTTTTGTTCCCCCTATACAAAAATGATGTGAACAGAATGGAGACGGTCCAGAGAAGGGGTCCAGACATGATCAAAGGACTGGGAAGCCTGATGTATGAGGAAAGGCTGAGAGATCTGGGTGTCCTCACCCCTGAAGGAAGAAGACTTAGAGAAGGCCCTGGCACCATGTTCCAGTAGTTAAAAGGTGGCTACAAAGAAGATGGAGACTCCCCTTTTAGAAGGCGTAACATGGAAAAAAATTGGGGTAATGGGTACAAGTTAATTCTGGGGAGAATCTGATTGTACTCAAGGGAAAGAGTTTTCACAGTGAGAACAATCAGCCCTTCTAATAATCTCTCCAGGGAAGTGGTGGACTCCCTGTTATTGGACACCTTTAAGATTTAGCTGGACAGGGTGCTGGGCTGTCTTGTCTAGACCATGTTTTTACCAAGAAAGGCTGGACCAAATGATCCTTGAGATCCTGTTCCAGCCTGGTGTTCTGTCATTCTATTAACAAACCATTTGAATGAACATGAAATCAATACTTTGTTTGATGCTTTTATCTTTTTGAAAATGAAAATATACAGATATATATTTTTAATGAGTGTCAGCTGTTAAAAGCATGTAGCTTGAAATATCTGTGAATATTTACCCAGTGATATTTCTAAATATCCACTCTACTTTGGTTAGGACCTCACCAGAATATGACTTCATAACATTTAATTTAAATGTTCAATTTAATTTAAGAATTTAAAAATTATTATTTCTATATTATGGCATAGTTACTGATTAAATTCAGGGCTAAGTGAATAATTTGTGATGAAGGTTAATGAATCTTTCCAACAGGGCAGCTTCAGCCATAACTTAACATCTCTCAGAGGTATTGTTCTCAAATGTCATTGTTGGGCCTCTTTTTCGTGTTTTTATCTGGGTCATCCTCCCATCTGCTGCTGCTCCTCCCTGGACCCCCAGCACCACCGTGTGCTGACATCCAACCTCCTCTGGAGTGATGTCCACTGCTCCCTGTTCCCTTGCAGAACTGACCTGGGCATGACCTCTGGAAAAGCTGGCTGTGGCCTCAGTATAGTACACTCCCCTGAGAAATCTCACAGTCCAGCTCTCAGTGTTTCCTCTGTTTTCCCATTGATTTGGTTACTTTCCCTTCTCCCAGTCAAACTTCATCCACAGCACTTTCAGTCTATGTTTGGGGAGGATGAACACTTTTCTCCAAGCACTCTATATGTACACCTCCTCTGCAGCCCTGTTTCCAGTAATTCCCCTGACTCCTGCAGCTTCTTGCAGCCTTGCACAAAAACTGTTTTTTCCTAACCAGGAAACTTGAGCTGGTTACACCAGAAAAAGAGAAATAACATTTTTGATGTCTTCTCATCTCACCATGGCGGGCGAGATGGAGGAGATGGTCATTAATTGGAGCTGCTTTAGTCCCTACTCATATCCTTGTCCCAGTGTCTGTCTTTAGTTAAATAATGGGCTCTTCCTATGGAAGTCACAGTGTAGACATCTTCCAGAACAGAGTGATCCAGTGAGCGAAATTTGACATAGAAAAGAGCATAGATGAATGTTGGATGGAGCATTCTTGGGGTTTCTTACAATTTGGAGAAGAATCACCACCCAATTCAAGAACTTAGACCATCTTTTCATAAGAAAATTTCTGTCTAAAGGCGAGATGTCATAGCTTAGGAGAATCAGAAGGACTATTTGAACTACACAGAGTCCAGACTGGGGAGTGATTTTTTCAGGCCTACTACATTCCTTTTCCTATGTTTTAAAAAATAAGAGATCTGGAGTTTTACATGAGCATTTGAAATAATTATCTGTGTAATGAGCATATAAGGTGAACAAGGTAACTTATTTTAGGTAGTTTATCAGCCTGCAGTATAAGCAGAAAGTCTATGCCAGAATGAAAGCATCCCAGAAAAGTAAAATCTAGAAAGAAGGTTTTTTTCATTTCTATTAATGACTAAACAAATTCAAACTCTCTGGCTAGTGGAAGAAACCCAATTTAAAGATAACTCCAAATTTAAAAGAGTCTTCAATATTTATCAGCATGCAATATGCTATTATGCATATATGCAATATGCATAACATATATGTGCATATATGCAATATGCATTGCACAAGCAGTATTACTTGCTTTGTTAAGTTATATGCATAAAATATACGGTGTTTCTGATCTTTTGATATTTGTTCATATCAAACTATGTGTTAGTAAGTATATCTACAGGGATTACAGAAATATCAAAAATATTTTTTTTGTGGATGTCACAGTCTAACATTCCATTTCACATTTCTAAATCCCAAAAGCACTTGAGAAAATAATAGGGGTTATATTTCTTCCCTTTATACCTTCAGAAAATAAACTTCAGTGAATCCTGCACAGATTTCACAAACTGTCAAGGCAAATCTAAGATGAGAATCCAGCTTTCCACTCCAGTGATCTATACCTTGACCATGGCTCCTTGTTTTCAAAGGCATGTAGACTGGATAAATTGGATGAAATCTTATATTCCTTGCAAAGTCAATATCTGTACTGAAATGACTAAGGCAGAGGAAGAAGGAAGAAATGGAGGCTTGGAGTTGAACAGAAATTGTAAGGTAGAAGATATTAATTTTAATTCAATGTTCTTTCCTTGTTTAAAGGTTAAAAGCTGTGAAGTGTTAACAGGTAGTTGTTAAAAAAAAAAAAATCTCACTTCCCTGTATATTTTGAGAGACGAATTCATGCTCATGCAGAAGCCAAACCATAACTCCTCTACTCAACATCGACTTAAATAAATTAATCAGGATGCAACAAAAGAAATAACAATGAAATTATACTTAATCTATAGCTGAAGTGAAGGTGACCTTTCCTGTTAGCATGATTGTTGTTTTGAAGGGCAGTTTGCTACATCTGAGAAAAGGTTCACATCCATTAGTTCCTAGAAAAACAGGCTCTTTGAAGAATGATGCATCAGTTTTTTGATGACAGTCTGAATTGAAAGAGTAGTAAAAATATTCTTGAATTATAGCTTTGTATCTTACATTGTCCATATTCAAAAACAAGAATTGTATATATTAAATTATATTTTAAGAAGTTGTAATTATTAATTTATTTGAGTATTTGAAAAAAATTTACTGTTGCTTGACACCGAGAAACAAGAGACTTGATTTGTCAAAACTGTGACTAATTTTAGTAAGAATATGGATCTCTAAATTTGATACCAGTGCAGCCAGAAGGAAAACAAAGAACTGTAATACATTTTCAAACTAAAAAATAAAGTTGGAGTGACTGTTTTACTTTGGAAAATGTGAGAGTTACACATCTCTGCCTTAAAATATACAAAGCCTTCTATCTCTGTTCTTCACCCAGCATTTCTGATAGTGCTCATACCTAATTATAACATGTATTTCCCTTTAATCAGTGGTGCAGAATTTATTTTGTCATGCTTAAAAATGTGCTTTTCAGGCATGCTTATTGAAGTACATACAAAACATGTTCCTATAAAACAAATATTTAATGATACAAATGTATAGAGATTTCAGGCAAAAATAGTTGTAGCTTTCTAAATAGTATTTTCATTTTTAGTAAGGCCTCAGAAGCACAACAGAAACCAACCTTTTATTCCTCAAATTTAAGGTTTGGGGCTCTTATAATAAAAAAAAAGTACATGAAAGTAAAATAAATTTCAAATGATATCTGCCCTACCTGCATTTATAGATGCAAATCTGATGACAATAGTGTCAAACAATGTATTTTAAAAAATTTTTCTTGATTTTCTTGGAGGCATCTCACACCAAAAACAGAGTAGGAGGACCATAATCTCACTAACAAAGGAAGTATTGGTAAGGTATCAAACCAAAGGTGTCATTATAAGATTTAGTGCTGGATAAGGTGTTGCTTACAAAATTGATGCTAAATATTAATACAGTGAAGTTAAATCTCTATTTTATGTCCTTTATTTCATTATAAATATAAAAGCTATATCTATACCATTAGGCTGAACAAGCCCAGGACATAGTCCCAGCATTAGCATGGGATTATTCATAATCTTTAATCATTAGTGCATTCCTTGGCACATCTTTTGGTTTTGCTGCTTAGCACTATCCCAAATGATGCTAGGTTTTGATTTAATAAAAGCCATGGACCATTCCTATAAGACAGAATAGATGATACAATCTTATTTTAGGAAGAACAGAGTTGATCTATATAGAATGAAGTAAACTGCACTGCTTGGTCTCAGGATGAGCAGACAGACCACCACAGATTTTATTTCCTAGTGTAGATCCAGCTGAGGTCACTGCTCAGACCCTCAGGCAGGCACCAGCTCTTTACCACACGGGAGGGAGATCACCAAATCACAGAATGGTTTATGTTGGAAGGGGCCTCTGGAGGTCATCTCCCAACCTCCCTGCTCAAGCAGGGCCACCTAGAGCCAGAACCATGCTCAGAGCCATGTCCAGGTGGCTTTTGAATATCTACAAGGAGGGAGAACTGACCACCTCCCATGGCAAGCTGTGGCAGTGCCTGATCACCCTCCCAGAGCAAAGGCCTTTCTGATGTTTAAACAGAACCTCCCGTGTTTCGTTTTGTGCCCATTGCCTCTGGTCTTGTCTCTGGGATCACTCAAAAGAGCCTGGCTCTGCATTCTTTGCATCCCCTCTCCAGCTATTTACATACATTGATGAGATCTCCCCTGAGACTTCTTCAGGCTGAACAAACAGTCCAAGCTCTCTCAGCCTTTCTTCACAGGGGAAATGCTCCAGTATGATCACTTTAGCAGCACTTCACTGGACTCTCTCCAGTGTGTCCATGACTCTCCTGTGCTAGGGAGCCCATCACTGAACACGGTATTCCAGGTCTGACATCATTAGTGCTGAGTAGAGGCAAGAGTGTTGTCTTTCTCACTGTGAGCTCCAATCTCTACATAACAGTTTGAATGCTCTCACAAAATCCTAATGTCAGGAATAAGGACAACTCTTGTTTTAATTTAAAAAAAAAATTTGTTTATTACAAAAAAAAAAAATTGGAAAAATAACAGAGTCTGAATTCTTAAATTAATATAATAGAAAAACCCGAGATCGCAGGATTGGAGATCCTTGAAACCAAACTGGTTGTGTGTCCACAGCAGAAATCTTTGGCACTGAGTTAACTTCAGCTAATCTGAGGTAAAATTCTCTTAAAATAAAATAAAAGGTCTCTGGAAAGAGATAGGCCCTTCCCCTCCCCCACTTACCCAGCACCAGGGGAGCAGATGATGTGTCCTGTTGCTTGCCAGGAGGGAAAGAGGGCATGTCCTTGGAGGGGCCTGCCCTTTATACCCCCTTGGCCCTTCCCAGAATTCCCCACTGTCCAGCCCCATAGCCCAGTTCGATTGGTGGGTTCTGAGGTACATCAAAAGTTTCTTTCACCAATCGGGCATTTGCTGGGGAGGGACATGGATTTTACAGAAAGCATGGAAACTCCATAATTAAAAGGTGTTTAACAACTACTATCTTAACAACTTTAATACTTATTAAATTGGTCATAAGATGATTTTTATATGCAAAAGCCAATCACCTAATTTTCATATATGACACTAATTTTATAATCTCGATACATATTTATTTGCCCCTCTGTTGTGAAGAAGTGTATGGTACATTTTGACATTTATCTAATTCAGGATTCAGCCAAAGATGGAAAGTTAGTATTTTCTGTGAGACAATCAGCTGGTTCTGGGCTCTGCCACTGTCACAACTGTTTCATTGGTGCAACACTGACATCTCACTCAGACACTGCTGGAGATAACTTTTAGGTTGCTTCCTCTCAGCACTGTAATCCACACCTGGATTGAACTGTTTGGTTTCCTGAACAACAGATAGGAAGAAAATTTACCTTTTCAGCCTGGTTTCCATGAAAAGTGGCAGACTGAGCAGGTAGCCTGCTGAGGATGAAGATGAATCCCAAATGTTACTCCTTTTTGCATTGAGATGCTTCAGTCATTGCTTACTTCCAGTTTCTTTCTAGTACTGAACTGCTGCCTGATGCTGTCTTTTTCAAAATATTTCAGAGAATCAGCCAATGCTAAAAAAAGCAATTAAGAATATGCATTTTTGGGAGGGGCAATGATATTATACTGTCACTGTTTTAACGAGCATGGAGAGAAAACCAACACAGATTCGGTCCAGGAAGAAAAGGTGAAGAAATGACTTTATTTAATTATATTCAGTCCATTTTATACATTAGTATTCTTGCATAGTGTAAGGTCATTGGGTCTTTGGTCATCCACCTCCTGAAGTGATTGGTCAGTTCTCCCAACACCCTTTTCAAAATATTTCTCTAGTCAGTACCATAACAACCCACAGGTGCAAGATAGAAAAAAATAGTTTACAGAAAACCATAATATTGTTTTGAATAACTTGCATGGGAAAGACAGAGCTCTCACGAAATGCTGCAGCCTCACAAAATGCTGCAGAAAGCTGGAAAGTTTCTCTGCTAAAGCTTTTAAGCATCCATATTGTACTGCTTGGTTTTTGTGTATGCAAGCAGACAGAAGACATTCCTGGTCTTTCTGAAGAAGAAGGAGCGGTGTGAGTGACATGACAAGCAGCGATGTTATTCATGTTGGTATTGGCAGTCTCCTGCTGGATCCTTAGGTAGCATGTTTAAATCAGTCCTGGCTCTGCACTGTCTTCATGGGAGCCATCTAAAAATTACATGTCTGTCTAAACTTGTCCAGATGGAACGGCTCTGTGCCAAGGAAAAAAATCACCTCTGGAGAGCAATCATCCCTCCAGTGACAAGGAAACATAGATGACTAGCTTCATTTAGACCTTAATTAACAATCTTTCCAGGTTCCCTTTCCCACTGGGAAAAGCACCAGATATATTTACAGTCCAGTTTAGTCAAACACAGCACATATTTAAAGTGATTTTTATTGAGACTCTTAAGCACATGAGCGAGTAACACAATATAATGAATTCTATAAAAATATTTGAAGCTAAGCAAGTGCTGAAAGATGCTTTTGAAGAGAGGCTCAGGCAGGAACCATATGAAATTCAGTGCACTGCTTTCTTAGCCTTGTATAAAAAAATGAGTTGAACACATAAAATTTTTTCAGGGGTCTTGATGTATTTCATCTATCATTACACAGTGTTCAGGGTTTCAAGTTTTCAAGAGCAATTTTTTTTTTAAATTTCATTTTTATATGCTTGTTTATTTTTTTGCAAACAATGTAATCAGTAACAGCTGTTAAATACCTATTCAAATTCCTCTTCATACATGTATTCAGCCTTTAGCAGAGTGCTGCTTCATGTTCTCTTTTTAAGGTGAAGTTGCTTCGAACAGTTTCAAATCAGAACTCTTGGTTTTTGACTGTTTTTTCACTGACCCATAGTTTATCTGAAAATGCAGTCATCTTGAAATTAGATGCTGGCATTGAATAAGGTAACCTTGCTCCTCCTAATTCTGCCCTTTCTTCATGCTGGATGCTGCCAGCAATTATTTTACATATAGTTATATATAGTTATATGTAGTTATATAGTATTATCCTCACAACCCAACTTCCTTCTTGCTACTCAAGTGAATCAACTTACTAATATATTTCTATAAATGCCAATTCAGAATTACTTAGCTCAAGACTCTGCTCATGAGACAAACTTACTTAATGAATCAATAATTTCAGTTTCTTTTTATTATAATAATTTGGTCTATTTTTGAGTAGGAGAGATTAAAGGGAAAAAAAAAATTTTTTTGGCTGTAAGGAATACTTTTGCTGTCAGCATAGAAACCTAATCGAAGCTAACAAAGTTCTATACTTATTTGGCTTAGATCTGAGCCAAAGAAATGCTTTCCTGGTTCCTGATCTCAGTCTGCCCTACACAGAAAATGCCAGAAGTTCCAGAAGATATGCTATGAGTCTTTGATAATTTTGAACAAAAAAGTTTTGCTCACACTTAAAAATGTTTCCAATTTTATCAGTCTGAAACAGACCTCTTAAATTAGAGCAACAGATAGAAAACTGTGGAAAACATAATTTTGATTTTTTTAAGAAAATGCATGCATCACTTCAGCGTGTAAAACTTCAACATTTGGAAACACTTAGTTTTCACAGTTTTAAAAAACCTAAATGCAAAGATGATGTTATCACAGTAAGTCATTGCACTTTCCAGTTGTTTCACAGGCAACAGTGCGATGGTACCCTGAAATAAAATAGGATGGTGGTAGTGGTAAGGACTGTTAATCTGTGTCAGTGGTAAATGCAGTAAGCTTAGCCCATGAAGGAGGCATGACTCCATCCTCTGGGAGACATTCCCTAAAAGCAAGTTATTGCAGGTAGTGGGAAGTGAAGCAGATTTTGCCTCTAATTTACCTTTCTGTGGTATCAGACTTGGCCCATATGGAGATGCTTACAGAAAAAGCATCCTTATAAGGATAGAGTACTCATTAATCTGAAAGTAGCTCTCCAAATGAACTTTTACTTTTGCATCTTTAGTAGGCAATAATTAAGCCAGGAATGGAAATAGTAAAAGCACAAAATAGTTTCTTAAAGAGGAGAAGAAAACTTCCTGGGTTGTGGCCTGCTTTGTTATATTGCATTATCATGCACAAGCTGAGGGAATGAGAAAATAAGCTTTCATGAGCGGGAAGTAATAAAAACTAGATCTTATTATTTACAAGCATATAAAGAGTGTGGTCTCCTTTCCACTGGAGAAAGAGTAAAGGACAACACAGTAACCAATTTAATTAACCTGCCACAATTAAGAAAAAGTTTATTTTGAACTGAGAAAGAGCATGCAGGGAGAAGGAGAGGAAAAAGATAATTAAGATAAGAAGATGGAAACCAAAGTTTTTACAGTTTTATAATTTTGTTACTTTGTCAAATCACAACAGCCCAGAGCAGGCTGATTGGCACCTGATAGTTGGAGAGGTTTTACTGAAGGCATCAGGAGAAGAAGGTATGTCCTATCACGATAAAAAACAAATGCAGTCACCCTCTGAACTAGCAGCTGGAGGTTAGGCCCAGTAAAATCTAAGTCTTAAAATGAAAAGAGATGACCCTTTTGAGGCAACTCAATTGTAGTCAGGAGCTGACGTGCACAGAATATTTAAGTTCCTCTTACAGTTATTGAGCTGGTAACCTTCCCTCACTGTGTTACTGGTCTTTGGGTGCCTTTTACCATGCCTCAAATTACTTTGGAAGCAGAACACAGACAGAAATACAGAGCAGTTATTTATGTGGGTCATGTGAAAAAGGAAGGTTTCTTCAACCCTTAGTGTGAGAAGATGGACTCGACCATTAGTGTTTGATTTGTCTGTCAGCATCCCAGGAAAACTGAGATCCTTGTGCCTGACCAGTCTGTCAGTGCCCCATTAGGAGGACCCTTCACTGAACAGTCCTGCTGGATCAAGGAGTGCTTTGACTGACTTGTTCAGGGAAATATGGCAACAACATAAGGGAGACTCCTCAGCAGGTCTTCCTCTTCATTTGGTATGTTCCCTGCTGCCAGTGACTGCTAGCAGCTGTGAAGGACTCATACCAACTGTTTATGGAATAACACTCTTAATAATATAAAATTGTGACAGGTTGAGTCTCGAGGACTGTCGGTGACAGTGTCTGACTGCAAAAACCTATTCAAAGCAACACACAGACAAGCTCTAATCCCCAGTAAAAGCAATCAGCACACACAGAGTGTGGTTCTTACCCAGTAAGTGTCCCTACAAGGAAGAAGACAGGTTCAGCCCCTTGACTGATCCCAGCAGGTATGATGGAGTCTTCCCTAACTTTTCTCTGTTCTCAACTTACTATTTCTTTGTGTTCAGCTGCAGCCTATGTGACTCTAGTCATGAATACCTTTGTTACTGATTGGTGTAAAATTCTTCTGCTTTGCTTTGAAAGATACCGTCAATCAAATCAAGAGCACATGCCCAGTGAGGGGTGGTCATACCTTGGAGGTTGTACTTTTGGGTTGCAGGTGTTTGTTAATATTACAATTAGGTTATAATGAATTAGGTCATTTTTCAGCTGCAAAGTACCATTGAATTCCCCTCCCTGGGAGGATTTCAGCAGAGCCTGGTCGTGATGTCTCCACTCCTCTCCACCCTCAGTTCCATCCCCCTTAGCAGGTGCTATGGCTGCAGATCGTGGGTGTGGGGAATCATCCTGGAATAACGTGGCAATTGCATTCCATCCCGGGACCAGCAACTGTAATTTGCCCTATAATATCTGTACTGTTATAACTTCTGTTAGGATGTGAATATAACTTCTCAGTTTCCTCCAATTTTATCCCCAGCCATCTTTTCATAGTGTGCTAACATGGGCTGCATGCCTGGGACTTGTGGTGTACCAGGCTGATCAGGAATATGCTTGTCACCCAAGGCACCCAACAGGTCATTTCTGGTCTGCCAGTCACCAGCCTTGTGGAGAGAGGTAGGTCTCTTTTGCTCCTTGGAACAGACTGGTTGATAATACTTGGTTGTCCTCCTTTTTTCTGCCTCTTTAATTCCCCCTGGAAGTTATCCCTCTTCACGTCAGTATTTTTTGCACTTGGATTCTAAAATAGCTTTTACTACCTCAGCAATTACCTTCCATGTTTCCACTTAGCCTGTCTCGCAGAGCTGCAGTTTACACACTTTCTCACACCTTGGTAACAATTTTTTCTTGGTAAGGCTGAGGCAGTGCCATGCAGCTGTACTGCACCAGTGCCACCTCATGGCACCTCTTCCACTGGGCTGAGGGCCACCAGCTTGTCCTCCAGGACATACCCAGCTGCTGATCAGCTGAGGGTTCTTTAGGCACCACTGACTGCATTGACAAGATATTCATCAACTATAATGGGTGCTTAGACACTTTGGCCACATACAAATCCCCCAGGTAGATATCCTGACCTTGAACTGAATCTTTGTCTATTTAATCTCTTTCTATCCTGTTTTTTACCCGCAGCCCTGTCCCAGAGGTCTGATTATAGTCTCATATATGCTGTTACTTTCTGGCACTCTTTAGCACAGTGATAAGATTATTTATGTAGAATTCATTGTCACCATAATGGCAGTATTACAAAGAGGGTCATTATGCACCATGATTGTCTCCATTAATTATGGAATTTTATTGTTGGTGAATTTTCTATTAAGGGCTTTCTAGGGAAATGCTAAAAAAAGTTTTCTCTATTGAAAAATAATAACTTTTAGATGGTTTTTTTGTGCTAGAATGAGGCAATTATCTTTTTCAGGTGGGATAGTTTCTTGTATCTCTCCAGTTCCCCTCCAGATTTTCCAACTCTTTTTACCAAGGTTTCATGAACATAGTATTTATGTTCATGAATTTAGTTCTGTTCTGAATTTAGTTCTGTATGAATTGCTCTGTTCAGGTATTAATTTGCACTTTCTATGCCTTCCTAAAGGAAGCAGTTAACACATTTTGCCATTTAAATATGTTTAATTTTTTTTTTTTAACTTAATTCTGTTGTGATCAGAGGAGGTCTCCGATGACCCAAGAGGATGTCTGGGAATGACCAGCATTTCTTCACCATGGGCAAATTTGCCTGGCTAATGTAATTGATTTCTGATGAAATGCTTTTGATGTAATCTTCTATGGCATCCTTACATCCAAATTTATGAGATGTAGTTTGGGTGTAAGGGAGGCAGGAGACTGGCGGGTGAGTACAGGCGAGGATGCAGACAATGAAACTTCAGGTGCCAAGTACTCCCCCACTTTGGGGACTTCAGTTGTGATGATCTCTCATCTGACCCAGGGACTGTATGCCTTAATGACAGATCAGAGTCAGAGTCCACATTCCTGAAATGCACCTTCCAGTTTTGTTTAATCTGGGAAGGCTGAAATTTGCCTGAAAAATCTTTTGGGACAATTTGGAGATTAGCTTGGCAAAATTCACTTCTGATCTGAGCTAAAGAACACGTGGAGTTGTGTCACAGGAACTGGAGAATTTTTCTCCTAAGAATGATTTTTTCTGAAGACAAGTCTTCGTAGTTGCATGTGTCATCAATCTGGTTCAAAAAAACATACAGAAATTCTAGTCTTCTTTCTCATCCACTGGTTCTTTCTCTCCAGAGTTTTGGTATCTTTAACTCAGGAGTTTTTGTGACTGTAAAATTCTGGGTTTGTTTTGGTTTGTTTTCCAAAGATAGCATAAAACTGTTTAGTTACTAGGAGTCACATCACTAGAAACAGCTTACACTGATTGAATGCAACTTCTCTGGGAAGGTATTGTGGGACTGATACAACAAAAAAAAATAGTAAGAATTATTTAACATTGCAGTTCAGGACACAGACATCTGTAGACATCTTTGGTTTCTCATGAGACTTCTGTGAAAAAAAACAACCTCGAGAGCCACGGAGAAGAAGGGAGAAAAAACTTTAATTTAATAGCAGAGGTTGCATTTGGTCAGTTAGAAAAGTGCTGCATGCAGCACTTGATTTTAAAGCATTTTGAAATAGAGCAACATGCTCATAGATAGCATTCTAGTTCCTCTGTAGAAAGGTACTTAATAGTGATAAAAAGAGCTAGAGACATTATACTTGTGGTTTTAGTTTTGTGAAATACATGTGTCTTTCTTTACATCAAACAGTATATTTCTCACAGAATTGTTACCATATTTTATTTTATACTTTGCTGATCTGCTGTTTCTACATAAGTAGTGTCCTTCAGTCCTTCAAATCTCTTCTATTGGTGGGAGTGGCTGAGAAGGGGAAGATAAGGGAGGGGACGTAATCTTTCCTGGAAAAAAAAATTGGTAAAGAAAATTATCTCTACTTCAAATATTACTGGTGAATGAAAGTTTAGATATTATCTGTAAATCTTTTCTCTGAATTTCAAGAAAAGTAGCATCTGCTTGTACACATCTTAGGGAAGATAAACAATATCCTGTATAGACAATCAAAGACATCATTAACTGTGCAGAGATTCAGTAATTGTAGTTTTCTTAAAATTAGCCAATTAATTTATGTGCAAAAACTCTTCCTCAAATAAAGGGCAAGCAACCAACCTTGCCATTGTTCAGCAGGTGAATATTATCAGTGTTAAAAACTGAGAGAAAGACAGAGGACAAATTACAGTTTTCAGGTAAGTATTAAATCTGGGATTGGTGTTAAACAGAGCATTTTTATACCCTCTTGTCACTCTTAGTATTTGATGAGGTTTTCCTGATTTTGTCTTTCAGTCCTGGAAACAATTTGTTACACACAGGAATTCTTAACCTAGTCATTTTCTTTAACATTGAGGAATATTGCCAATAATTATCTGAAAGTTCAAAGAAGTAATAAATGAAAGTTCACACAATTCCCCTGTAGCTTTTTTGATACCTATAAAAATCATGATTTATCAAAGAAGCAGAATTTTTCATTTTAGAAGACAGACTGGTTCTTCCTGTTACATAGGAGTCTTTCAGAAATCTTTCTACTTTAAATGATTATTTTAGTCTATGCTCCTGATATTCACTAACATGCAATTCACAGATCAGCTACATTCCCTCACTTTTAAAACTGGTTTTCTTTAAGTTAAAATACTGCCTCTAGTTTTGATAACTGTCAGCTATCATGACATTCACAAGCACTTTTGGGGGTTGTATCTCTACTCTCTAAACTTTGAAAATTAGAAAGTTTTTAGCTCGTTACTACTTTTTGGTTTTCACAAATGCTACAACAGTTGATTCCTGCTGGGACCTAAAACTCCCATTTGAGGGATGAGAATTCTACTTCATGAAAATGAGGCACTCTGAGAAAATTTTATTAGGTTTACTGTTATAATCAGCACTGATGATAGGAATTATAGTAATTAATTTATTTATATGCTTTGGTGGGACCTTCAAAAGATTTAAATACTGAATAATTTACATATTTCCTCTCATTATTGACCAGGTTACCTCTCTGATCATTGAGAGAAGTTTTACCAAAAAGTGAAGGGAGGAGTTACTGAGTTATTTTTATTACAAACGCTGGACAGCACTGGATAGCACTGTATAAGAGAAGTGTAATATGAAAATAAAAGAAATATAGAAATTTCCTTCTTTTGAAGGAAATGGAAAGGCAAAAACCATTGCTCAATATTACAGGAAATGCTTCCTGGATATCTGAGAACAGACTGAGGATCTTTCAGTCTGGTTCATTGCCTAGAAAACTATCAATGACTGCACTTCTGAGCCTGTATGTTTCTTTGACAATCATTATAAGACTATAATAATGTCTTCTTGGTAAATAAATGTTGTGTTTTCTCACAAATAAATGAAGCAACAAATTGAAATTATTGGGATGAAATATTTAGATTTATATTTTTCTTAGAGTGTGCAGTACTGTACCTTGAAATTTATAGAATTAAGAGAATTTCTAATTATGGAAGAAACATTTTTTAATTTTATGAAGATTTTATTCTCAATTGAAAACATGTAAGGCAGGATTATTTTTCATAAAAATGTAATTTGAAAACATCCCACACTGAAGAAGACTAAGCAACTTAATTGTCTGAGAATTTTATGAACAGTGATATATAGGTTATTTTTTGAGCAACTAATCATAAATGATGAGGAGTTAATTCGGCTACTGCCTATAATTGTGGGAAGCAGGAGTTGGATAATGCCATAACAAGAAGAAAAGAAACATGAGGACATACCAATTAAGTAATCTTCTTCAAAGGTCCTCTTGAGAAGTTATTTAAAATAGAGACAAATTGTTTCCTGTATGGTAAAACAATAGATTTAGAAAAAAAATAGGACAAAAAATAATGGATATGTGAAATACAAGTCAATGAAAAACAGTTGTCTTTTGGCACTGTTTGTTGTGTAAAATATCTCCATACTCACTGGAGAGTGTAGAGAACTAGGTATGCTGCCTTAGCAAGTGTTTGGAGCACCGCCCAGCTCTTACTGAAAATGATCCATCATTGTCCAATACCATCCAATACAGGCATTCTCTAAGTTATTGAAATCCTGGTGGCCTCTAATGGGAATCCTGTGTAGGAATTCTGGCTCTGAGTCACTATAAGCAGCACAAGCTCCTAAACGGAAATGAAACCCTCATTGCTGAAGGGTTGGCTTTCTAGTCCACTGATCTGTTATTGGAGAAAGATAAAAACCCTCAACCACTTTATTTCCTGTTTAATTTAATTTAATTAATTATTTTTCCCCTGGTTGCCCCACCATTCATGCTCCTCAGCTGCTGTTTTTGTGCTTTCTCAGCACAGTGGAGGTGAGACTGATTCAGGTGACTGATTCCACCTATTCTGTATCACAGGAATATATTCACATTATGGAGGGAGGCCATTACTGTTTCATTATAATGTGTCATTTTTTTCTTCATATATTCTGCGTCATTAACTGAACCACTGCTCTGTAAAAGTCTTTGGAATAGGTCTTCTGTGGGTTTAGATGTACATTCTCTCAACAGTCTCCATCATGCTCAATTCATTAAAAAAAGAATTCTCTTTTCTCTCATCTTAATGTATTTATTATGACTGGAAGTTGGAGCTGGAAGTTTAAGATGGTCTTTTGTCTTTGCTTATCAGCACATAACAAATCTCTGTAACTACAGCGATGCTTCTGATGAATCATTTGCCACTTCATCATCTTCATGGACTGTGTCACCCTCTGCCTCCTGGGTTACAAGTGGTGATGCACATACTGAGTTTACAGGGTGGCCTAGATACAGCCTCTGTCCCACTGATGGCAGTCAAGGTGGAATAAAGTCCCCTTCACTGCATCTATTTGGTACTACATTGGCCAACCTAACAGAAATGAGATCAAACTAATACTTGCTTTTCTCAATCAAAATCAGGGAATCTGATTCCAAAGTAAATAATGTAGTGTTGTTCACATTTCAGTACATACAATCCTTAGGGGTACCACTCTGCTCAAAATTAAATGTATTCAGAAACATTCTTGAACTTGGGTTCAAATCTGTGATCTTGCCAATATATTCCTGTAGAGATAAATGGATTTTGATTCAGGTAGAGAAGTAGGAAGTATATAAAGTCTCTATAAACAAAAACAAACTAAAATGGGCACAGTTTGTTATTGGAGACCTTAACCACTGTTTCTGTGTTTTATACAAACAATGTCTCATTTTAAAAGCATAACAAGATGTAGTAGCCAGAACTCCCATCCAGATATTTTGCCCCGGTCTGTTGTTTAATAACCTGATCACTAAATTTAAAAAATTATACTCTTTGTGTGTTACTGGTGTCTTTGCACCATTTATATGGGTTGAGAAAAGGCACCTCTGTTCAGAGTCTTTAGCTCAATGGTATAGACCCCCTTTTCCCTGGGAGCAGGGGACATAGATTTGAATTTCCCTATGCTGATTAACAGATTACCCGCAAAAATAGGTACCTCTCTATATTGGTTCTGAATGGTTACAAGGTGCTGTGCTAATTGAAGGATTTAGTGCTGTTTGTGTGATTTTCTACACTCCCAGTACACTTGCAGAGGCGCAGGGCCTCTGCATTCTCTCTGGATTACAATGGAGTTTAGAAGGGAGAAGTATGTGTAAAATGTTGGCCCGGGAATCATTACAACATGGGAGAGAATAAAAGTCTTCCTGCCGTATTTTAATAGGCACAGGAAGTAGGATTTTTTTCCCTATCTTGTTCTTATGTTTCTGTTTCTTATCTATTTCTTTTTCATCTTGACTGAAACCATAGTCAGGGTTATAGTTCTAGCAGTGAACCATAGCTTCCAAGCTCAGTGATGTGAAAAATTACTAAAAAAAAAAAAAGGGAACTTATTAAAATGAACTGAAAGATATTACTATATTGAAAATATGAGGGGTAGAGGGGTGAAGGAAGAGGAAAGAAAAGTATTATATATGGGACTGAAGAAAACCTGCAACAAATACAGGAGACTTGGCAATTTCAGATTGAGTGTTGCTGCCAAGCATTGTGACTGTAAAGTTATTTTAAGGATTTCTGCATTTTCTACAGTAAGCATTACAACAAAGAAATGTTTAAAGGAATTCTTTCTGAATGTTCCAACATTCTGTCAATGATGGTAAATAAAGAAGCACACTGCATAAGACAGAAAATCTTATACTTTTATTTGGAACTGATTTAATGGTTTATAATTAAGTGTAAAATTGAAAAAGAGAAAAATGTAATGATGAGAAAAATTTCATCGCTAGGTTTTTCAGTTGCCAAATGCTTCAGAAGGCTGCAATTTCACAGCAGGGTTGGTTCCAGGAGTGGAAATTGGACATAAATAATTCCAGACAGTGTAAACGTAAATTAAAAAAAAATTAATTAAGAAGCACATTGTGTCCTAATACATTCTCTATTAATAATTATAAACTAATCACCGAGCTATGGTTTAGAAATCAACTTATTAAAAAAATCTTTAACTAATTAACTTCAGTTGTAAATCTGTGACTAAGTATTTCAAACAGTTGGCCAGTTCTGGTGTATTATTTCATGATAATTGCACATAAAATGGTTTGGGTGTGTTGGCTGCAGAACAGGAAACATTAAGACTATTACAAATCAGTTTTTTGCAGGTCTGGTATAAATAATCCCACACCCCAACACGTCTATAGTCACTGAATAATACTGCCTTTATGTATTCTTTTTTGTTACTGTTTTTCATCAGTGGTCTGTGTTTTTCAACAGGGATGTTGTTATCATTAGACCCTATTTATTAAAGAAAGTTATAGGACAGATTGACCCTTTCTTTGTTCCCAAACTAGCTGTACTTAGGGGATCTACTGCATATTATGGCAGTAAAAGGAAATCACTACTCTACACTTACACAATTGGCTTGGAGACATATTTACATCTTTGGACTGGCTTTGGGGTAGGTTTATTACAGTGCCAAACCAGCAAGACAAGTGTTTCATTGATGTATTTTTATCACAAGATGTGAGCACAGTGGGGCCTTTAGGACAGGTAGCAAAATGAATAGAGATTGTGAAAATACACAGGTAAGGCAATCCACCAGAGCCAGGGATGAGCTCAACATGAAAACAAGTGCTCTGAAAAGAATTTGTGTCAATACCATGTGTATGATAGATCTGAATCTCCTGTCAAGCAAAAGAGCTCTGGCACAGAAAACTGCTGATTATAGGACATAGCAATTGACACAACTCTGTACTATTTCTGTTACTGATAGGACAGAATCATGGCCTGGTTTCACTGCTGGGCTGAATACCAGCTACTTTAGGAGCCAACCTTATTAACTGGTAGTTAAGCGCCATCAGTGTGTCTGAGATTGGAAACATGCAAGAATGAAAACAGTACATCTGAGCATACCAATACAGCATGAAAAAGGAGTCCCAAAAGATAGTGTAGCTAAAAGTGAGCAAATTTATTCATTTACTGTGCCATTTAATAAGCTTCTACAATGTTTTAAAAAAAAAATTGTATTATAATTAGAGTATTCCATACTTTCTTGTGGAGTGCCTTAGAATTTTTTAAAAATAACTAAATGGATCAAAATTATGTTTTGAACAGAAGGAAGAGCTAAAAAGAAGAGACAGTGAACCAAAAGTGGAAGTTCAAGTAATGTTTTTATGGTCACCTTTATGTAAAATCTAGATAACGCTGGCAAAATTTTGCAGTGGATGAGCAATTTTGGTAAATCCAAATAACAACAAAAGTAGTTTTACAAAATAAATGACCCTTCAAATACTTTTATTGTACCTGCCTTGGCACAGGACTTGGCACTTCAGTGATAGACTGTATATTTTCTGTATATTCTTTCTGCTTATTTATCCTGGATTTTGAGGATTAATTATTTTTATTTAATTATTCAGACTATGGTGTTTTCACTATTTTAGTATATAATGGATACAACTAGGCTGAATGCTATTTCCAACACCATGTAAAGATGAGTGGGAGGGACAGTTGAGAAAGGTGATGAAGGTAAGATTATTGATAGCTACAGAAGTGATAGGAGAAAAGTTGTGGAGAATGTCAGTGTCTCAAGGAGACTGCAGAGAAGTTTTCCTAAAAAAACATTAAGAAATGAGACAAATTCCATGGGTTAACTTCTTCTTTCCATCACAGTATCCTCCACAGTCTCAGACAACCATAAGGACATCACTTTTCACTGGTTGGGACTGTACAATAAAACCAGACAACATCCTAAAGTTAACCACAAATGCTCATTTTGCCACAGTCAGCTTCTTTAAATCTGACTTTAAAAATACTTGCATTTACAAATTTATAAGGAAACTTTCTAAACATAAGTAAGCCTTATAATACATTTAAGAGGAGGGCAAAGTGTAGCTAATGGACTGCCTATGGCTAACAAAGTGGCTGATGTGAAAATTCACTGCAAATACTGTTATTTTTTTTTGTTTAGATTCTTGGACTTCAACCAAAGGTGTGGATAAATCCATCATTTGAGCACGTGTCCCTGTGTGTCCCAATGGGAACTCCTCTGATTTCACTGGGTAGTTCACTCTACCGCACGCTGGTTATGGCTGTAATCTTGTTTTGGCTTGTATCTTACTGTGATGTGTGAAAGAGCCTGATTCCTAGGGGATGCTTCCACAATCTAATACATCTATGAAATGCTTTATTTATTCATAATTGCATGTGCGTATATAAATATCTATATGTATATATGGGTAGATTTCATTTAAGTAGAAGCTTCTCAGTTCAGTTATCTTTGCCTACTTTTCCAGCTCTCTAGAGTTTGTTTAAAAATCTAGACATTATATGATGGAAAAATTACTGTGTGCACAATAATAACTGAGTATTTAGTCATAAGAGCTTCTTTCATTAGCTAATGTATATTTCTAAATTCAAAGTAGCAGTAGTTATTTTAATTATTATAACTGATGTTTGGTTTTATCAGTACAATTGGGCATACCATTCACTTGTAACAACATTGTGTTTAGCAAACATAAATGGAATTTTGCTTTAAAATCTTATCTGAGAGGAGTCAACATCTCCTCACTTTTAGACAGAGAAAAGATAGCAGTTTTGTGGCTGGTACCTGAAGAGGAAGAATTCAATGCCAGACATTGAATTAAATTATGCAAACTAGTAGAACAAGCTTAAGATAAAAACTGGTTGCAGGTATTTACAAAGTCTACAGGCAAACATCTGGCTATGTTTTTGTCCTTCAGGTATGATAAATTTTGCTAAGAACAGCACCATCAAAAATCCCACAAGAGCAAACTGGCCTGGGAGAAAACTAGAAGGTAAGAGAAAAACATCTTTATTTATTCATCTTACCTTGACTTTTTCTAACATTAGGTTTGCTTGAAGTGAAATAGTTCAGAAGTGAATTCTGCATTATTATCTTAAAAATTATTTTGTTCTGAGTAGTTTTTTAATATTTTCTGCTAAAAGGAAAATGTACTAGTACTTTCCAATAATGGATGTCAGTTAACATTCAATGTACTGGGGCTGTGGTTAGTGATCCCACTTAAAACCTCAAAGTTTATATCAGATAAGAGATATATTTCTTACTTTCTAAAAGGAACAGGTATTGTCTAGAGGATAGAGACTAATTTATTGCAGACACGTTAAGAGAGATCACAGTAGCATCCAAAATCCATTTTACCTTTCCATGAAGTGCCCTATGTATTTATACTGTATTTACCTTCTGTATAAAATGGAGGTGAATATAGTGAAACCCTGGTTCAGGGCACAAGATTCTGAACTTGAAAATGCACGAAACAGACAAAATATTTGAAAACAAAGTGCTGAAGCTCCAAGAAGCATGTACAGCACATGTAGACATCAAGGTGAAATTCAGACCGTCCATTCTAGAGCTAAGTATGATAGCTGAAGAGGGTTTTGCCCTGAGGCATTGTTTGCTGGCTAGAGTTGACTGGCCCTTTCCATCTGAAGATGGAAAGACTGTTTGAGCTCTCCAAATTTTCCATGCTGTTTGTTCATACTTGGCTGATTTTGCATGAAATGGATCAGGCTGTATTTACGCTGTCTTTTCCACCAGGATAGTAGCTCACTAAAGTGGTAGTCCATAGTTGGAGGAGGATACTGTTATTACCAAAGTGGATGCTGTCAAATTTCCAAGGGAGTTTTATTTTGACCCAAAATTTGGTCATCTTTTTGTAGTTAAAAAATAAATGTTTTTAATATCACATTCAATACATTTACAAACTTTCAGTTCTCCCATTTGCATCAGAGGTACTAATATATTTTTAAAAGCTAGTAATTCTCCTTCATTCCCCAGTGGAATCTTTCTTACTGAAGTCTAAAATAAATTAGTAAATACCTGCTTGAGGCAGACATCCAGAGTGCAGGCTTTCAGCATCACTGGTTGTAAGCAGAGATAGCAAAGGTGATCAACAAGAGGAAACATGAATGGACAGTTTGAGGTGAGGAGTAACCAGCTATAGTTTAAATAGTTTTGATAAGTAGGTGGAGCTAGAACAGGTGTTGGATATGTTTGTCCTCTTGGAGATCTGTTTCAAATTCATTATTTATTTTTCCATGCCTAGATTTAAACACAGAGGATGAACTAAGTAATTGCATCTGATGTCTGTTGTAAAAGCTAATGAGAGCTAATAAACTTAAAGCTGGAATGTTTAGGTTGATTATCAGGAAAATATTTTCTGACAGTGACATATATTATGTTTTGGGGTTGTCCCAGACTGCAAATAGCTGAAGCCAAACTTCTTGGATCATACTGCCAAGTAGATGGAGGTTAAGAAAGTACATTCTGTGAAACAGCTGCATAAAGCAGGAAAAGGAAGTGATCTGAGAATCCTCTCCATCTTTTAATGCTGTGATTCTATTATCCACCTTTATTTAATTTGGAGGCTGTTCAGTCCTTCATGGATTCTGATGCCCTTTCTTCATTATCAGGGCAAGATGAGAGTCACTAATACAAAAGAAAGAAAAAGAGTAGCAGCAAGAAAAGACCTCTCAAGCTACTTATTAATCAGAGCGTGAGTTTTCTTCCAATGCACCTTCTTTCCAACTGCTGACATATGGTGCTCATATAACCAGCTGATTTGCAGTATCACATCCATACATCTGCCTGTCAGATAGGTCTTCTGCTTTTGTAAGCTAGCTGGTAGCCAGGATTCTGTGAGGGAGTGCTTAAGATAAAGGTCATCTAGAGGGACCACATGGGTTTAGGTAAGGGAAGGCACAGGAGAGGAAGTATTCACTTAATCCTCCCTTCTCATATTCAGTCCATTATTCTTATGTTTTAGGGGCAGATGTGCAAGCTGGGAAGTTTTCCAAATTCATTTTTCAGAACATTAGGTGCTCTCAACATTAGGCACACTAAGCAAATCCCTCTTTGTAACAATTTTGCCACCAGCACTGAAGATGAGCTGCTTTCAGGACGAAAATAGATGGCTGAGAACTTGGGCCAAACAAAGCAATTTGGAGATAAAATTACTTAGAAAACTTTTTAGCTGGTTTTCACACCCTTTTTGATCTACTTAGAGTTCTTCAAGTGTTTGAGCACTTACATAAAAACTCTTCTTACATGGACTGTTTCTGAAAAAATAAGAAAAAACCAAAACATAGCACATGACAAGAAGCTGACGAATGTTTCTAGAAAAATTCTATGTATTAGAAAATGACTCAGCTACCCCAAGCTGTTGATCTGATCACAGAGTTTCTAAATATCCAGGCATTGCTAATTAACCATGTTATTTTTCTATTTCATTGGGGTTCTTTCTGCAGTTTTGAATAGTCTAGATGAGTGATTTGTTTTCCTAATAAAGAGGACAGAATTTTGGAAGATTAAAAACAAGTATTGATTATGCCTCTCATTCACCAATCTCAATTTTTGTTTTTCCTTCCTACTGCTTCGATGACACTCCTAGTGGAGTTTAGTTTCTTGCTGCAGAGTCCTTGAGTTAGACTCCCCTATATCTGCAGTAGCTCAGGTATGCTGGTATTTAATAGAGTTCAATTGTTTTCATGTGCTTTTAACTAATAAGTTAGAAAGACTGGATTGTAAATCAACTGATTGTTCTATTTATTTTTAAGTCTGCCTTATTTATTATTACATATTTCTACAGGGAAGCAGTGAAGAAGAGTGGTTAGTTAAATGGATAACTTTTTGTTAGTTTTTTTTTGGACCAGAATTTTAAAATGTAGGGCTCACGACGATGGTGAGGTCTCGCTTGGAGCCTTAACTCCAAGCTGGACAAGCTTGGAGTTAAGGCTTAACCCTGCTCCTGAGTGGTTCAGACTGTGCGCATGTCCCAGCTGGGGGACAGATTGTAGATGTCTTTGTCTTTTATAGCTTAACACAATGTTGACTTACTTGATTTCTCCAGTACTGATTGTACCCATCTTTTGTTCTCAATACAATTTATCTTCTACATCCTTTCAACCCAAGGAGCAAAATTAACTTTTAAGACCTCAGTGATTTTATAATGGTGATGAATACTCATACATCTGAAGGGACATATGGGGACTCTAAATCATCATAATCATAAATCACACTTCCAATGATGGGTCATTCACATCTTCTCTAGGCAACCTGTTGGAGTGTCTCAATAAATTAATTTAAAAAAGCACCCACAAAAGTTTCCTTATGTCTAATCTAAGTATTTTCTTTCGGTTTAAAACTGTTGCCCTTTGTCGTGTCAGTACAATCCTGGTTTAAAAAAAAAAAAATATATATATATATACACACACATACACCTTTTTAATAAGCCCCCTTTATATATTAAAAGGCCACCATAATGTCACCCCAGAAGCCTCTCTCCTCCATGCTGAACAACCCCAAGCTCTCTCAGCCTTTCTCCATAGGAGAGGTGCTCCAGTCTTCTGATCATCTTTGTGGCCTCCTCTGGACCCACTCCAATAGCTCCATGTACTGAGCCTCCTGTACTGAGGACTCCAGAGCTGGATGTGGTAGAGGGGCTAGAATCACCTCTCTTATTGTGCTGGACATGTTTCTTTTTATGCAGTGAAAATTATATTTACTCAATTTACAGGCTTAATTTCTTTTTGCTGTTGTTTCTCTGTAATGTCCAATCTAATAAATTGCTTTAGCATTTATGGTAAAAGTAACAACACCATTTTGAGGAGGAGTTAAATAAGAAAATGACCTATAAACATATCCACAGAAGGATAGGTGTTTCCATTAAACAATCTTCCATTATTTGAGAACCCTACCAGTCTAGTAGAGAATCTATGTGTCTTTACATCAGTAACCTCAGTAGTGCCCAGAATTTGTTGATTTATTCCTGTACTTTCAAGTTAAGCACATGACTAAACATTGTTTAAATTTCAACTGTGTACCGCAGAGGGAACAGTGGTATTATATTCAAATATTTCTCCACAGTAAATTTAACCCATATATTGGCTTCTTAATACTGACCACTATCTAACATAATTAAGAGAGGATTCAACAGAGGTCTCAATAGTAATGGAAAATATTCCCTGTGTTTTATAAATGGATCACATTAAAGACTTGTGCTTACAGCATCTCTAATAATTCCCAGAACTGAAACAGGTCCATTTGAATAACTCTAAAGGGGATGTATTCTATGTTTACATGACTGCATATAAAAAAAGCTATGTAGTCCTCTAAGGCTCTTTAGTTTTAACTAATTAAACAGGGATTTTGCTGCTTGTCAGAAAATCAGTGCTGTCTCATAGAAACAAGCAGCTATGGAAAACTCTTCTGTATATGTAACTGCCTTTGGGCACCATGCCACTGAGCAAGAGAAAAGGGAAAGGGAGGTGGGGAATTGAGTTGGGGGGACTCCAGTCACAAGCTATAGAATTAATTCCCCTGGGACGAGGATAGCCTCAAATGTAATTGCTTACTGCCTCCAGCTTGTGGCATATTTTATTTACCTAATAATTTCTATTACAAGAGTACAGGAATATGCATATAGATGTTATTAAAAAAGAAAAAAAAAACAAGAAAAAACCAAATGAAAACATTATGGATCCGTTTTTTCCCCTGGGAAGGTGATATGAGGAGAAGCGAGCCATGCATAGAAGATGTTAGAAACTGTGCTCTCATGCTGTAGTAAAAGGCACAGCTGAAGCTATTCCACTCTGCATAAAAAATGGAAGTGATGGATGTGGATTTACACAGGAAGTGTAAATTAGCTGTTGTCCACAGCTGAGTCAAACCTTCAGTGCATTTAGTACTACAGCACTATATGCAGTTCAATCATATATAGAGAAATAATGTGCAAAGTGCTGTACTTATGTACATGTCCATGAAGTTATCCTGTTAAATGCCCATTTTCCCCATAATACGCAGGGAGTAGGGGGAAAGGGGGTCATGACAGATGCATATTTTCATGAGGAGAGCTTCCATAACCATCCAGAAGGGAACAATATGGGAAGAGTTTGGTGTGATGAGTGAATAGTGGGCTAACTCAGAACAGGTACTGTTTCATCTTCCTGTCTCTGGGCATCCAAAACATGAATCTACTTGGAGTGTGAGTCAAATAGTGAAAAAAAAGAAAAACAAAAAAGAGAGAGAAAACTACTACTTCACTGCTTCAAATAGTCTAATAGTCTAATGGCTAAATGATCCAAACGTGGAAATGCAATTTGAAATTCCTTAATGAGACTAAGGACTTGAATTATATAGTTTATACCCTCAGGAGTTTATTCCTCTGACTACCAACCTATTTGACTGCAGCTGGTAATTCTGGGTGTTTCACTTCATTTAGCTTTAGACATTCAACATCGAGGCAAAAAATTAAGCAATTTTTTTGGTGTTCTTCTACTTAAAGGACCTAAAGAGTGATTCAAGTGACTCATTTCAAATTCAGGTACTACAAGAAGAAAAATAAGCTTTTTTGTTGTTAGAGTGAACAAACCCTGGTACAGGTTGCCCAGAAGGGCTGTGGAGTCTCCATCCTTGAATAAATTCAAACCCCAACCGGAATGCTACTTTGCACTTGTTTTTTTTCTCTAGAGTGTGCTCACTTTAATTTTAGATTCCTAACACAGATGAGATGAATCTCAGCTGACATCAGCTTTACCTGAAAGCCAGACTAGCATGCTGAGAGATAGACAGAGGTGGAGGGAAATTATTAGCTCTATGGTGCACTGAAGAACACAGACTGAGCCTGTGTTAGACACAAAATTAAACTAAAGTCTTCTGAGATTCAAGCTACAGCACTCTCATAGCAGAACTACACTTCCACATGTATCCTGCCAACACACGGTTTTCAATTAGAAGCCTTAATATGAATGTTGTATACAGGAATAAATCATATGCACTTGGGAATGTCACAAGGCAAGACATGTACAGCAAAATGACTTGCAATTGTTTCAGTACTGAAACACAATAATTACACACTCATGATCATGACAGATACATCACACTGAAACATTTTCTCTTCTATCTTCCTTGGTATTCTGACTAGATGAGATTTAATAAGTAAGAGACCTTTTCCATATCTGACAGTTCTTATGATATTTTCCTACAAGGTAATTAATTCAGAGTGAAATCAGAACAAAAAAAAAAAATTAGTGTTAAAAAGAAAGGGAGAAAGATAATGCTGCTGATTCTATATTATGTATCGTGTCTATTTTGACTGTAGCAAGGTATAATCAGTTCAAGAATGAAGAGTAAAAATGATTACCAAAATTAGTTTTTACACTTCTAAGGATGTCCAAGAATAGATTTAGTAGAAATTCTCATATGATTGTCTTTTTAAAGGCATTTCTTTCTTTAATGACAAATGATATTATTTTACTTTCTTGAATTATATCAAATGTAAATAAATTTGGGAAGTGCATTTTGACCACATCTCCAGCCTAATGCAAGTATAACTATTTGAAAGAATCAGAGGTACCTAAATGAGAATTGTGTGTTCCTTTCTTTGAATATGCAAGATAATACCTTGAGTGAGGACAGACATGTTGAGCAGGCAAAGCTAGATATACATCAGTATTGAAGCAGTCTGAAAAGGCCAGATATTTTGTTTAGCTATTTGAAATCTGTGTTTAAAATTTAAAATAATAGTGTGAATGAATAATTTTTTTGTTCTTTTGTTATAGTGGAAGCTTCCATTTTTACACAGTAAATTCACAGTTTTCAGATTGTTTTGTGGATCTAAAACCTGTTGTTAAATGAAGTTGGCTAATAGCCCTAAAAGCTTCTCATTTTTGCTTTCAACATAAGAAAATCAAACATACTTGTTTTGTCTTCTGCAGGCCTCACCTCCCATGAAGCTGATAAGTAGTGCAGATGTTTTGCATCTCTGAAAAGCAGAACAGGTTTTCTGTGATTGACTTTCTCTGCAGAAAAAGGTACACTCAAAGTCTCACCCATCTCTTGATTCTGCATCCCCTGCATGGCTTAGGGCATCTCACTTGGCCCTTTCTGGGACCTAAAATAATTACCCAGTCTCTTCAGAGTTTTGCATGGCTTCCCTAATTAAAATGAAAGGAAACAAAGAGCACTGTGATATTGCAGAGGTCTATTATCATCTTAATAAAATAGACAAATATTGCTTCAGGGATTCTGTATTCCCTGCTCTTCTTTTTCCAGGAAAGCCTGCACAAGCCACACCAAATTCTGATGATCTGTTGCTGCATATCCTGGGCACGCACATCAAAAAATATCATGGCAGTGACTGCTTTCAGTGTATGATTGTTGACCTTTACTGAATCGCTTCCCTAATGTTTGGTATTTATGCTTTTAATTTTAATAGATAGTTCAATGTTCCTACCTTTTATAGCAATAAACTGTACCCTTTCAGGCATGGTAACAAGTACTAGACAATTAAAGTGATTTTATTACCAGCCGTCTTACAGTCCTCAGTACCCTGAGAGCCAAAGAGGGTGAAAAGAGACTGAATGTGTTGGCACTGCTTCTTTTAGAGCATCTTTCCAAATGTTACTGATGAAGCTTTTGGATTTATACTCAGAATCCTTTAAGTGGGAGAGACATTCTTATTGGCATCAAAAATTTATGGCAACTTCATTTAGGTAGAAAGAGATGTGAATTTTATTTATATATCTCAGATAAACGCTGGCAGACACTGAGTCTTCCGTTAGAGAGAGGTGTGTTATTTTTAACCTGAAAGCTCATGAATTTATTAATTTTTTTTAATTAGAGATGGTTATGTTGACAGCAGGTTTATGGAAAGATGTTACAGGAAAAAAATTGAACAAAAAATGTCTGGCTTTCATTTAGAGTTATGCGCTAGATCCTAATTAGCCACAAGGGCTCAGTGCCTGTGAACAGAGGATCTCCCTGTAATGTAAGATCTGAAAGTAATTAGTGCTGCCATTGAGAAGCATGGTGCTGGTCCAGTTCTCACTGTTGAATTTCAAGAAGCAGATGAGATGAGTCATTGCTGTGAATAGAAATCATTGATATCACCACATGCACTCCCACATATATAGGAATTAAGCTGTCATTTAATTTGCTCACCATTAAGGCTCACATACTTGCTCAGCAATGGTAAAAACTTCTGAGGGCTGGGACATAGGAACAAATTACACCTTGTACCATTTTACCTGCTTTTTATTAACCTGTTTGCTCTTTCAATCCCATTTTATAATTTCAGAGAGCTTTAAAACATTAATGCACCTTATAAAAGGAGATCCTGCTTAGCACACATCAATTCACTATGATTTAGGCTGTTTATCCAGATATAGAATATTTATTTCGCTCTTACCTTTTACACCTAATGAACATGAATAAATTACAGTGAATCTGTACACATATGCGTCACATCCACACTCATGTATGTAGAAATATTATACTAGGTCAAAAAATATACATCCCCATGATATTTGCTTCAGAAGTGCTTTTAATAAAAGATCGTGTACTATTATCCAAAAGGGTGTCAGCTTGGAATATCTCTTGTAAAAATAGAACTCTTGATTTAGCACAACTGCCTTTTTGTGGCAAAGTGAAAGCTGGCTTTGGATATCCAATATCTCCTAATATTTCTTATTCCATCTGGCAATAAAGTGAGCCTGAGAAAAATTATTATTAGCTCAGGCTTTGGTTATACATTTTTGGAGAATAAAATGGTGGTCCTGCATTTATCAATGATATAAGTAGAAATTAAAACACAAATATTCTAGACAGGCTACTGAATCTTCAACCAGTTATGACATTTTCCTCCGTGGCAAACTGGGCAAGTCCTATTTCTTCTCTACAGCAGATAGTAAAGATGCAAATCTTACATGAAGACCAACCTGTGGTCACATAAAAGGAATGTGCTAATAGGGAAAGACAGGTGGTCTTTCTGCTTGTGCCTTGCTTGCTTCCCCAGGCAAAGACCATTTGGAATATCCTGATGAAGGGTGGTAATAAGGCTTGCTTACACTCAAGATATCCTTAGCAATTCCCATTTTGTGGCACTCGTGTTTTTGATGGCTGAATGGCAGCTGAGGTACAGCTCAGCTCCTGAGGAAACACAGTCTGAGCTGGCTGATGTAGAGATCAGTTAGAAAAAGTGCTTATGGCGGGTGGTGAGGGATTTTTCAGTCACGAGTTGATAGAATCGTTGAGACTGGAAGGCACCTCTGAAGATCATGTTGCCCAATGCTGCTGCTCAATCAGGGCCATGTAGATCTGGTTGCCCAGGACCAGGCTTTTGAGTATATCTGAGGAGGGAGACTCCCCCTCCTCTTCACTTCCCTGGGAAATCAGTGCCAGCATTCAGCCACCCTCACAGTGAAAAGGTGTTTCTTGATGTCCAGAGAGAAACACGTGTTTCAGAATGTGCTGAGCCCTCTCTATGTGCATTTATTCAGCACCCATGTCAGGTGTTTCAGGCAGAGAAGAAAGGACGTTGGTTACATGAGTTACACTTTTGAAAGGAGAAGAAGGACTTATGATAGTTTTGTGTATTGGGGTAACCTTCACTTTAGAATAGCCTGATTGCTAGACTAAGATAGGGTTACAAACAATCCAAGACCTTAAAATAACATCAGATTGCTGCGGTGACCCAGCCCACCTCTGGGCTGTACATCAGGGAGGACAACTAGTGGGTGGATTTCCCAGCCTTGGGTTCCGCCTTTGAGGGCGGATCCGAGGAGGAGATAGGGCTTACCCTCTCCACCCACTGGGTGTCACTCCAAGGCTCATCTCCTCCCTGTTTCCAGAACCCTCTTAGCCTTTGAGTCACTTATTGGTTAAATTAGCTTATGTTTAATAATAGATTTATTGACTATTCAATTAATGTCTAGAAAGTTCTGTTCTGTTGTGTTTCCCATTGGTTAGTTCAAATAAGTTCGTCCTCTTGTTTGTTATGATTGGTTATTTGTCATTGTATGTCTTCTTCTTATTGGTTATGTCCTTGTACCTCTCATTCTCCTCCCCCTGTATAAATTTCCCTGCAACCATCATTCAGGGTTCCCCCGGGCTTTGCCCGGGGCCCAAGCTCCAGGTTGCTCCCCTTCATGCCTCCCTGTTCCCCTGCTCGGGGCAGGGAAATAAGGACATGGATTACAGCAACAAAGAGCGCTCTCCTTTACTCTTCGTCTCCGCCGCCGCAGCTTAACAACAGGCTAACACCTCCCCCCTCGGCCTCTGGCCACAGACCCTTTGGTAGAGCTGACGCTCCCAAGGTGCCTTCACAAAGAATCCTGCACTGCGCTGTCGCGCCTCTCTGCGGTGTCCAGTCGGGAGGACAGTGATTTGTCGCTGGCCACGCCACTGGGCGGTAGTGGCCCCTGCGGCATCAGATCTCACACTATTATGTTATGGAAAAATTGGAACTTTCAAAATACGTATTGGTTAAACTGATTAATTTGAATTGATCCATCTCACATTTGTCCTCTGTAGTGCAACTCAGGGATTTCAGTATCCATAGATGTATCTACAGCACGCATCCCACATGTTAATAACAGTCCTGCTATTTATTCAAAAAGGGCTGTAAATTCTAACCTCTGTATTGCTGCTGTTGCACTGTGATCAGTATCTGAGCTAGCTAAATTAAAGACAGCAGATGTAGTTAACTTCTCTGCAGTCCTTTGGACTCTATGGCAGACCTACCTTTAAAATACAAAGCTTTTACTTAGACACAAGAACTGAAAAGTAAAACTGCAATTAATACAGAGCAGAATCAGCCAGCACTGCTTCTTCTAAAACTGGTAGTAGGGTAGGAAAAGTTATGGTTCATTATAATGTTCTGACTCTGTTTGGTTAGGAAAAGAGTTAAAAATATTTGGTGCACTGTGATGCTGAGTGCTGCTCTAAAAGGCACAGGGCCCATCCTGGCAGAATCACGTTCATGCTTTGGTCTGACTTAGCATTTATAAAGCCTCCATTTTTAACCTGCAGCGTGGCTGCAATTTGTAAGTGATGCTGATGAAGTGTGACTGCCTTCAGTTGAGGTGTTTGTCCTGGGGACAATATCTGTGCACCTCTCCTATGCTCCACGATGTGTCTGACTGAGGACAGTGGATATGAATTGCACAGTCCACGTTCATAGGCAGAGATATTTTGTGGTGGAGAGGATAAATACCTACAAATTTTAAGGCCAGCTACTCATGAATAAGGTCAAAAGACTTTGACAAAAAGCTTTTTCTTATTCTTCTATTTTTCTTTCCCAATTCTTTCACTGGAAGATTTTCCTTTTGGGATAAAGTCTCCAGGGAAAGACACAAGTAACAAACACTTTATCAAAGACACTGGAAGGCTTTTAAATTAATTAAGAAAGAATATGTTCGAGAAATTTTCTCCTGGAGATATAAGAAAGGAGCTGCAAGCCAAAGCATTATCCATGCTTAAAAAGAATAGTCTTTCAAAAGAGCTAAATTAGGTATATTTTTCAAAGTGCCTAGCCTTTTTAACACATTTTAATTCCCAAAGGAGTAAAATAAAAAATGCATCAGTGGCAATTAGAGCTGGAGTGCATGCCTCCAATTCAAGAGGTGATGCTTGTCTAAATCCCTGGTGTCTGTGAGCTTATGTTGAGAAACACTGCTGTTTTCTTGCTAGGTACACACATCCTCTCACCATCCAGACTTGGATCTTACCAGAGAGGACAATGGAGTTGGTGTCACCAGTATTTGGCTGGCCCACTTTCAGGAAATAAGAGATATAATTGACTTGTGACAGGTGTACTGAAAACTCACGGTGCATGTCAGAAATGTGATAGAGCCTTGGTTTGGTAACACACTGTACATTGTTCACAAATTTCAACAGAAATATTGCCCCAGTCAGCTCTTTGCCGAGTTCTTTAAATGCTGTACTTCCAATGAAACCCACTTTTTACTATCTTATGGCCACATTTACAAAATCTTCCATAGGTTTTGTAAACTCAAAAAGGGAAAAACAAAATCTTTGACAACCAGTGTCAGAAAACCTCCCCACCTGTACTTCGTCCTCAGAAAATCATAGTCTGCACACTCAAATGGTAGGAATATATAACATACTTAATTATGATCTTGAGTAGTGTAACTTTACTGAAATATTCTGCTGCCAGGCATCTTCCACACAAATGCACCTGAATAAAAGCTAGTGCATTTAGTTTCTCTTCTTCTTTTACATTATAATAATAACTATAGTAAAATAGAACATTGCCTACAAGAAATAATACAAATATAGCAGAAAATAATGAACCAAATCAATCTTGCCTTACTTCATACAAGTTTTTCATACACAATCCACACTAAAAAAAAAAAAAGTTCATGCGAATAAAATTTACATCAACTTCTGCAAGAAAGATCTTAACAGTACCTGTGTTGTCTGTATTTAAGTTTTCTTGGCTGTGTTTTAATTATTAGCTTCATTTATTTTATGCTCTGGGAAAGAAAGCTGTAATTCTCTCATTTTGTACTTCCAGAATGTTTCCCCCTGAAATATTTTGAAGTAATTTTACATTAATTTTATAAATGATAACCAGTTCTCATCACAAAGTACATTCGATACAGCCTTGTATCGAAAGGTCCTGTAGCCAGTAGTTAAAAGAATACCTACAGCACCATAGAAAGAGGTTTAGTTTATATGATTTGAACAAAATACTACTATTTCAGCTTTCTTTTAAGTGCATGCAATTTTATTACTTCTGGAGATCTGTTGACACTATTAAAAACAAAAAAAAAAAACCACAAACAAAACCAGATATATTTTTCTGCTATCAAAAATTTGTTTTCAATGTGATGGAAAGAAGACTATGATAATGACTTTGCCTCTAGTCTTAAAAAGCCCTGCCACATAAAACTGTAACTTTGAGGTTGATGTGGTTTCATGATGATAGGTTATGCCTCATGAGTTTATAGACATTGGTATGGCTTCTGCAGACTGGCAGTTGTACAACCCAAACTTTTCGTGAATACTTCCACAAATTAAACTTTAATTCTTTATTTTATATATAGCTATTGCTAAACCATATAGAAACCTCAATATACCTTTATTTACGTACAGTTAATTTTCTTCAAACAATAAATGATAATTATTGAACAGTAGCATCTTTTCAACACTTCACTAAAATTTTACACTGATGATTTCAGTCATTATCAAGCATTCTATTAGCTTATTGTATCTTTCAATCTAAATGAAAATTTTTATAAATTATTTAAAAAGTCATTATGTTTCTGGATGCAGAACAATTTTCAGCTGATTGGGATGCCATAAGTATATGCTTTAGTGTTTATCATCATGACTGATTGACAAGCCTTACAACATTCACAGTTCTACACTTTTTGAGAGTAGTCTCTAAAATTCTAGGAATGAAGAGTGTAACAGTTGAAGAACTAAAAAAGTGCATTATTCAGAAAAAACCCCAACTGTGTGTAAATATCTAAATAAACACAGAGTAAAATAATCTGGAGAGCTTCAGCCAGATGGCTGCAAACATGAGAGCAGCACAGCTATTTTACTTTCCTCTGGAACAAGGGAATATTTACTTTGTCACATCCATTACAATAATTTACATCCATTAGTACAAGACACTTTAAAAGACACTTAAAAAATTCAGATATTGCTGTCCACAGGCTAATGCCATTAGGAATACTATTTATGGAATAATATCCCTAAACTTATTGTTTGCATGTCATACTGTATGTGAAAGGTTCTGGATAGAACTAAAAATTATGTTTTATCACAGATTAATCACAGAAAAATTAATCAGGCCCTGGGAATAAAAGCTCAAGATTCTCAGTGATATTATTTAATGTCTCATGTGGGTAAAATTAAAACAACCTGAAAATGACGTATATCCATTTTGGAGGCTACAGACCACTTGGAGAGAAACCAGAGAATCACATGAATATTCAGAGCTTTAGGAGATGTGACCTATTACAGCATACTACCTAGAGAAGAGAGGCAGGAATGAGTAATGTTAATGGACTTCAAGTGCAGAAAAGTTGGCTGCAGACAGAAAGAGGATAAAGTGGTCTTCACAATTACCAAGCATACTACAAGAAGTAATGAGATTGTATTTCAACAGAGGAGAATCGGTTTAAAGATTAAAACCCCTTTCTTGTTGCAGTAATAGGTGAGCAGAGGAACAGACTGCTGGGGGAGATTGTAGCATCCCCATCACTGTAGGATGTTATGAACAGCCTAAGAAAACATCTATTTTTAAGTTACTACAGGTAATCTTCCAGGGCAGAAGGGAGGGAACTGTCAAAATTTGTTCTGTGATATGGTTCAGATGTATATATATCAAACGTCTAGGTAGAGTTAGAGCAAATTTCACCACTAAGAGGAAGATAGTAAAAAAGTCTCTTAGATTTTTTAGATTCTCAAGGACCATCTCAACTCATATCTGTGTTGTGGACCTACTTAAAGTGAGGGTTTTTGGCAACAGTTGATGGCTGAAAAGGCAGCATAACAAAAGGTGTGTAACAGAAGACCATTCCTGTTTTTACCGCTACAATTTTTTGCATTACCAGGTTGTCACTTTTCTCATAAAAATATCACAAATCATTAGCCGAATTGAAAAAACCCCAAATCTTATTATAAAACTTACCCCTATGAGTGTTTTGCAAAGGGCAGGGGTGTAGGCTGGGTGGGGGAAATAACCCTGAGAATGTTTGCAATGAATTAATCAAGTTCAGCTTTGATTCTTTTTTTTTCACTTTTTTTCTTTTTTTTTCCCACTAAATAGTAATCTATTTAACTTGGGTAACTTAGTTTCTTTACTCAGCAAATAAATATAACTTAACTGGAGGCACCTTGCAAAATCCATCCATGCAAACTAAAAACAACTACAAGAAAGGAACCAGTTTCTAAATATAGAAATATTTTCTCCAGTAGAACAGAGTAATAGAATCAAGGATCATCTAGTTTCAACATCCCTGCCATGTGCAGGGATGGCCTTCACTAGATCAGGTTGCTCCAAGCCCCATCCAACCTGGCTTTGAACACTTCCAGGAGTTTTTCTGGGCAAACTGTTCCAGAGCCTCACTGTCCTCTTGAGTAAATAACTTCTTCATAACATCTAATCTAAATATCTCCTCTTTCAGTTTAAAATCATTCCCCCTTGTCCCATCACTATCTTCCCATATAAAAAGTCCTTTTCCCTCCTTTTATAAGCTCTCTTTAGGTAGTGGAAGGTGCAATAAGGTCTCCCCAGAACCTTCTCTTCTTCAGGGTGAACAATCAGATAATGCCCTCAAACCTGCTCCTTCATGAAAGAGTTTTGAATATTTCAAAATGAATTGAAAATCATCTGTTTCAATCATCCAAGCTATATACACCTTTCAGCAGATCAGTTTATGAGCTTTTATGACTACTGGCTGTCTCTGATAGCATAGGGTTAAAATGTTTCTAAAATTGTATTAGCTTAGGTGGGCTTTGAATTGAGATTGTTTCTGCTAAATCTTGTGACTCTACACCTGTGTATGGTAAAAAGTCAAAATGTTCTGACTGCTTAATCGTAACACGGATCATAAGGAAAGAACAGCAAATATGGGGAATATTGTGGGAGAGGGGCTCGAAGCTTATGCTTGAATGATTACAATAGAACCTGTAGCTTATGCTCGATTGATCACAATAGAACAATAGATGGCTAATGATTAACATATGTTTCTATAGCAGTTATGTAAGAGAAGAATATAAAATGGATTTTACTTCGAACCCTTGTCGGAATGTGATTTGGGTTTGTACCCCGATTCCCGAGTGCTCTTCAAATAAAAGGCACCTGCATATAATCATGCTGTGATTATGTGTTTCTACGCTAACATCTCCAGTGACTGAAAATGCACGTTGCCTTGTCTCTGGCAATCTAAAAAATGGCTGTTGGTTTTTTAACCACCAGTTTAATGGTGAAAGTTGCTTTTCACTGCAAGTTAAGAAAAATATTCTGAGTCCTTTTGATGTAACTTGATACAGAGATTTTCAGTTCTATAATTAGTGATAACTGTGTCCCACCTTGTGTGGAGATAAACTAATACAAAGGTCCTCTTTTATAGTACATTTCTGAAAAGCAGCAGGTTCCATTATATTGAGAATTAATATTATAAACTTCCACCATAAGAGGTAAGAGCATCTTTGGAAACAAAATTACTGGAGTGGTTACCTGTGTACAAGAGAATAGGGTACTGATTGATACTATTCAGCACACTCCACAGTCAATATACAGAAGTAAAAAAATTAGGAAAGAGAAAAGAGTCCAAAAGGTTGGATTACAACTAAACTTTATTATATCAACTGCAGAACAAAGAAATTAAGCAGCTGTTAAAAAATCCCAAAACTCAACAAAACAAAATAAACAGCAAAAAACCAAAACCCAGCTGCTTATCTCTTTCTCCAGGTAAAATATGACTTCATAATTAATGTTTATAAATCACATAGAGTGTGATGAAAGGCAACTAAAAGTTTCTGAAGCCTTACTGTTCTGCATGCACAGGAGCACTGAAGTCTTTTCATATGTGAGAAAAGCTCTATAGGTCTGACACCTACTTCGTGGTAAAAAGATTTTTGTGATTTTTAAGCTATCCAACTCCAGCTTCCTTGAAACCTTCTCAGTGGATCTGTATTTGTCAGTGGCACTGTGAAGCCGGAGGACAAGGAACATGGCAGGGGAACAAGCAGCCTTTCCCTGAGAGATCTGGTATAAGATTAATCTTTCCAGCCTGGATCACAGAGATAAGGAAATTGGATGCATGCCTTCCAGCTTCCTCAACCACTAAGCTACTTACCAACTTGGAAAGAGAACTTCTTTTTCTGCACTGTCTTGTTTTGCTTATAAAAAATGTATGTTTCTCTTAGTTTTTGCCCCTGTTAGACAGTGATAGAGGATGAAGGTTTCCAAGTACCCGGATGCCTATCTGGATGTCTGTTCAACCTCAACCTTATAATTAGGCCTTTTTATCTTAGAATCATGTTTCCAAGTGTGCTGGTTTTGTCTGAGATGGAGTTAATTTACTTCATAGCAGCAAGTATAGGGTTGTGTTTCAGATTTGTGTTTGAAAAAGTGTTAATAACACAGGGATGTTCTCGTTACTGCTGGGCAGTGCTTACACAGCATTACGGTCTCTTCTGCTCCTCCCCACTGCACCAGTGAGGGGCCTGGGGGTGCACAAGGACTTATGAGGGGACACAACTGACTCTGACTGAGGCATGGAATATTCCACACCATATGATAATCATGCTCGTCATATAGAGCTGGGGGAAGAAGAAGGAAGGGAAGGGACATTTGGAGAGATGGCGTTTGTCTTTCCAAGCCACCATTACTTGTGATGGAGCCCTGCTTTCCTGGGGATGGCTGAACACCTGCCTGCCCACGGGACGTGGGGAATTAATTCCTTGTTTTTCTTTGCTTGCATGTGTGGCTTTTGTTTTCCCTATTAAACTGTTTTATATCAACTCATGAATTTTCTTGCCTTTACCCTTCCAATTCTCTCCTACATCCCACTGGGGGGCAGTGAGTCAGTGGCTGTGTGGGGCTAAGTTGCTGGCTGGGGTTAAACCATGACACTGGGATAAAATTAAAACACAATCAGGGCATGGTACCAGTTGCTAACAGCATACACATTCAAATGTTCATGCATTCAGGCCCAAACTCCTGAGCAAATTTAATTCCTCTCCGCAGTTTGAAACAGAGGAATATATTCTTCTGTTTTTAAAATTCTTCCCAGGATTTGTGGAGAAAGTTATAAAATACTTCTCCTTTGGGAGAAGGATAATTACAGAGTTCAAAGCCAAATAAATAGATGTTAACAACATCTTTTTACTCTCAGGCTCAGTCTCTTTCTAGAGGCTGTATTTATGGGGCACAAAGTATCTCTGTTTTCTTTAGTATCGACTGATTTGCATTTACTGCCTGAAGCAATCAGTAGTTTTTGGACACTACTCACCATTTCTTATGAATTCAGAAAACTGAAAAAAATTAGCTTAAAGTCTGACTTTGTTAACACTGCACCACTTAGTCTGAAGAAATGCATTGTTGCAATACATGATCCGATCAGACATCACGACTTCAGAAATTATTAAAATGAGACTTTTATGGGAAAACTCTGGTCACCAGAAGCAAGTGCATAGGTTAACATAAATTTCAGTGATTCAGATGCCGTGTTCTCAAGTGGCAACACTTTGAAAGGCACGAGAAAAGAGATAAAGAGCTAACACATCATTGTGGATCCCTCATTCTTTCTGTGACTGAGAAGAGCCCAGGGGTGTTCATTGTGATGTGCTGACTTTACCAGCAGCTAATGATACCTGAACACTGATAAATGCAGCAGTTCAAAGGTAAGAAAGTGGCTAAACCCAAGTGAGCACCCGATATTTTCAATCTCCTGTGAAAGGAAATGATAACTGTGAAGCATTCAGTCAGACATGGCCTGGTGCTCACACACCAGGTGAATTTAAGATGCTCCTCAGTCGGGAGATATCAATACTAGATGTCAATAACTGGCTGATTTTCAGAAAAAGTTAAATGTTGCAGTGCCTTTCCCTATCTCCTCACCATACTAACATTATCTGTCTTTGGTGCTTTTAACATTTGAGTCACTTATTGATATGAACTCTCTATGAACTTCAAGTCTCCAGCTTTCTGAAGTCTTGGCATGACTCAGCATAAGACATTTTTCCTTCAAGCCACTAAGTAAGTACAGTTTAAGCAGTGCTTAAATGCCAGTGATGAGACTAACACAATGGTCTGACTGTGCCAAATAGCAATTTTTGATAGAGATTTGTGAGTCCTTCACTATGACTTTGCTTCAGTAAGAAAGAAAGAGGTGGAAATTATCATTACCTGAACACAGGGTAAAGAAGGCACCAGTCAGAAAAGCTTTTGCATACCTACAGCAGGATACAGGCATCTCAGTTCAACATGCCATTTCACCTGCAGCCTTACTACTTAGACTATTTTAGAAATTTTCCTTTTTTACCCAACTCATTTCAACATACCTAGAGCTGTGCAAAATTTTGTGTGCCCCACCAGTTACAGATTAGTTTCCTGTAGCTCTCTCCTGTTTGATTTCTCCTGTGTGTAATTAGATAACTACTTTCACATTTCAGCCTTAGCCAAAGGGTGGATGGAGAATGATAATTTAGATTTTTCTCTCTTTTTCTTTTTTTTTTAATCAGTTGCCCATTTTCAGGCAGTGATTATCACTGAAGCCTCCAGACATTTCTCAGGTTTAACTAAAATTAGCTAGTAGGTTCGAAAATTGCTATGGTTGTCTGGGAAAAAAGACTGACAGAGGAACAGGCAGGCAGGCAGGCAGACAGACCATCACACCTACAGATTGACGAGGAAGCCACACAGTTCTTGTCAGTAGCCAACTAGAAGAAGCAGTTATAACCAAGGAGTTATAAATCTGATTTGATTGAATTAAACATCTTAATGAGAAATTCAAAATCTCTGTTCAGACAAATGAAAGTCATAAGCCTGGTTAGGGTAATTTTTTTTTCCTCTCCTCTGTTTTGTTGGTGGTGGTTTGGTTTGGGTTTTGGCTTTGGAAATGAGTGCCAAGAATTTCTAATCATGCAGCTAAACATTCACTGCCATGAAATACACTAATAATGTGCCCACAGAGGGGGAAAAAGTCTATGAATTAAAGAAATATGTATGATTGTACCTCCTCTCTTCATATAGATACTGCAGGAGGAATTCTAATGAAAAAATGTCCAACTTTTTTCAAAACTATACAAGTGGGCGCTGGAACTTGAATTATGGTAGAAGGGCAGGCCACCTTCTTTGCATATGCACATAATGAAAAGTCCTTCAACAAATAGGTTTACAGCATGTTATGTATAAACTTACCAATACTGATAAACATATGAACAGGTTGCATGCTTTTGCTTGATTTGAACTAGAAAAAATCCCAAACCAATCCTGGCATTAATTTAAACCTTAGTTATCAGTCTCAAGATCTCAAAATGATGTCAAGAATTATAGTTCACTTGTTAATCTTTCTCATTAGCAACTGAGCATTCTCATTACACCAGAGCAAGGAGATTGTGCAATCTCTTCAAAGAAAATTCTTGCTACCTGGTGAACGCCAGTCTGTCTAGGTGAAGAAATGATCTAACTATTCATGCCCACTTCAATGTAGTTAACTGGAGTAAATTATCTCCTGTAGCTGCTCCCAGGTCTTTATTTTTATAGTCTTGTGTATAATTCTTTATTGCCTACAGCTTTTGCACTACATTCTTTTTTAACTTCAAAATAATATTTTACTCTTATTTTGAAAACAGTGTGTGTGAGGGGAGAGACATTTTACCTAAGAAAGTTTTTACTGTACAAAAATCACTCTTTACTTGTTTCTCCATTGTTTAATTTGACAGTTAAATTGCAATGTTAGCAGAGCAAAATTGGTGACCAGAAAAGTAGCTTTACAGTTTTCAAACTGTTCTTCCACATTGCAAAATGAACAGACTTTTTTTCCCCCCTTAGCTCAATGGAGAGGTGAGAAACATAGAGCACTACAGCAAGAAGAAAAAACAATATTTACAAGTGTTCCCAAAAGTTCCCTGCTCTACTGCTTCTCAAAAAGACCAGCTGAGTTAGAATAGTCTTATGGTATGCTCAAAAGTGAGATCTGGGGAATATCCGACAATATTACAGATTATTAACTGCTGTGAAATATTTCCTAGTGAGTGACTAGCTATGACTTCTAGCCTCTGATTCCTATCCTGCAGTTACAAGATAAATATTTTCAGATATTAAAGTCAACAGACNCTCGTTACTGCTGGGCAGTGCTTACACAGCATTACGGTCTCTTCTGCTCCTCCCCACTGCACCAGTGAGGGGCCTGGGGGTGCACAAGGACTTATGAGGGGACACAACTGACTCTGACTGAGGCATGGAATATTCCACACCATATGATAATCATGCTCGTCCTATAGAGCTGGGGGAAGAAGAAGGAAGGGAAGGGACATTTGGAGAGATGGCGTTTGTCTTTCCAAGCCACCATTACTTGTGATGGAGCCCTGCTCTCCTGGGGATGGCTGAACACCTGCCTGCCCACGGGACGTGGGGAATTAATTCCTTGTTTTTCTTTGCTTGCATGTGTGGCTTTTGTTTTCCCTATTAAACTGTTCTATATCAACTCATTAATTTTCTTGCCTTTACCCTTCCAATTCTCTCCTACATCCCACTGGGGGGCAGTGAGTCAGTGGCTGTGTGGGGCTAAGTTGCTGGCTGGGGTTAAACCATGACACTGGGATAAAATTAAAACACAATCAGGGCATGGTACCAGTTGCTAACAGCATACACATTCAAATGTTCATGCATTCAGGCCCAAACTCCTGAGCAAATTTAATTCCTCTCCGCAGTTTGAAACAGAGGAATATATTCTTCTGTTTTTAAAATTCTTCCCAGGATTTGTGGAGAAAGTTATAAAATACTTCTCCTTTGGGAGAAGGATAATTACAGAGTTCAAAGCCAAATAAATAGATGTTAACAACATCTTTTTACTCTCAGGCTCAGTCTCTTTCTAGAGGCTGTATTTATGGGGCACAAAGTATCTCTGTTTTCTTTAGTATCGACTGATTTGCATTTACTGCCTGAAGCAATCAGTAGTTTTTGGACACTACTCACCATTTCTTATGAATTCAGAAAACTGAAAAAAATTAGCTTAAAGTCTGACTTTGTTAACACTGCACCACTTAGTCTGAAGAAATGCATTGTTGCAATACATGATCCGATCAGACATCACGACTTCAGAAATTATTAAAATGAGACTTTTATGGGAAAACTCTGGTCACCAGAAGCAAGTGCATAGGTTAACATAAATTTCAGTGATTCAGATGCCGTGTTCTCAAGTGGCAACACTTTGAAAGGCACGAGAAAAGAGATAAAGAGCTAACACATCATTGTGGATCCCTCATTCTTTCTGTGACTGAGAAGAGCCCAGGGGTGTTCATTGTGATGTGCTGACTTTACCAGCAGCTAATGATACCTGAACACTGATAAATGCAGCAGTTCAAAGGTAAGAAAGTGGCTAAACCCAAGTGAGCACCCGATATTTTCAATCTCCTGTGAAAGGAAATGATAACTGTGAAGCATTCAGTCAGACATGGCCTGGTGCTCACACACCAGGTGAATTTAAGATGCTCCTCAGTCAGGAGATATCAATACTAGATGTCAATAACTGGCTGATTTTCAGAAAAAGTTAAATGTTGCAGTGCCTTTCCCTATCTCCTCACCATACTAACATTATCTGTCTTTGGTGCTTTTAACATTTGAGTCACTTATTGATATGAACTCTCTATGAACTTCAAGTCTCCAGCTTTCTGAAGTCTTGGCATGACTCAGCATAAGACATTTTTCCTTCAAGCCACTAAGTAAGTACAGTTTAAGCAGTGCTTAAATGCCAGTGATGAGACTAACACAATGGTCTGACTGTGCCAAATAGCAATTTTTGATAGAGATTTGTGAGTCCTTCACTATGACTTTGCTTCAGTAAGAAAGAAAGAGGTGGAAATTATCATTACCTGAACACAGGGTAAAGAAGGCACCAGTCAGAAAAGCTTTTGCATACCTACAGCAGGATACAGGCATCTCAGTTCAACATGCCATTTCACCTGCAGCCTTACTACTTAGACTATTTTAGAAATTTTCCTTTTTTACCCAACTCATTTCAACATACCTAGAGCTGTGCAAAATTTTGTGTGCCCCACCAGTTACAGATTAGTTTCCTGTAGCTCTCTCCTGTTTGATTTCTCCTGTGTGTAATTAGATAACTACTTTCACATTTCAGCCTTAGCCAAAGGGTGGATGGAGAATGATAATTTAGATTTTTCTCTCTTTTTCTTTTTTTTTTAATCAGTTGCCCATTTTCAGGCAGTGATTATCACTGAAGCCTCCAGACATTTCTCAGGTTTAACTAAAATTAGCTAGTAGGTTTGAAAATTGCTATGGTTGTCTGGGAAAAAAGACTGACAGAGGAACAGGCAGGCAGGCAGGCAGACAGACCATCACACCTACAGATTGACGAGGAAGCCACACAGTTCTTGTCAGTAGCCAACTAGAAGAAGCAGTTATAACCAAGGAGTTATAAATCTGATTTGATTGAATTAAACATCTTAATGAGAAATTCAAAATCTCTGTTCAGACAAATGAAAGTCATAAGCCTGGTTAGGGTAATTTTTTTTTCCTCTCCTCTGTTTTGTTGGTGGTGGTTTGGTTTGGGTTTTGGCTTTGGAAATGAGTGCTAAGAATTTCTAATCATGCAGCTAAACATTCACTGCCATGAAATACACTAATAATGTGCCCACAGAGGGGGAAAAAGTCTATGAATTAAAGAAATATGTATGATTGTACCTCCTCTCTTCATATAGATACTGCAGGAGGAATTCTAATGAAAAAATGTCCAACTTTTTTCAAAACTATACAAGTGGGCGCTGGAACTTGAATTATGGTAGAAGGGCAGGCCACCTTCTTTGCATATGCACATAATGAAAAGTCCTTCAACAAATAGGTTTACAGCATGTTATGTATAAACTTACCAATACTGATAAACATATGAACAGGTTGCATGCTTTTGCTTGATTTGAACTAGAAAAAATCCCAAACCAATCCTGGCATTAATTTAAACCTTAGTTATCAGTCTCAAGATCTCAAAATGATGTCAAGAATTATAGTTCACTTGTTAATCTTTCTCATTAGCAACTGAGCATTCTCATTACACCAGAGCAAGGAGATTGTGCAATCTCTTCAAAGAAAATTCTTGCTACCTGGTGAACGCCAGTCTGTCTAGGTGAAGAAATGATCTAACTATTCATGCCCACTTCAATGTAGTTAACTGGAGTAAATTATCTCCTGTAGCTGCTCCCAGGTCTTTATTTTTATAGTCTTGTGTATAATTCTTTATTGCCTACAGCTTTTGCACTACATTCTTTTTTAACTTCAAAATAATATTTTACTCTTATTTTGAAAACAGTGTGTGTGAGGGGAGAGACATTTTACCTAAGAAAGTTTTTACTGTACAAAAATCACTCTTTACTTGTTTCTCCATTGTTTAATTTGACAGTTAAATTGCAATGTTAGCAGAGCAAAATTGGTGACCAGAAAAGTAGCTTTACAGTTTTCAAACTGTTCTTCCACATTGCAAAATGAACAGACTTTTTTTCCCCCCTTAGCTCAATGGAGAGGTGAGAAACATAGAGCACTACAGCAAGAAGAAAAAACAATATTTACAAGTGTTCCCAAAAGTTCCCTGCTCTACTGCTTCTCAAAAAGACCAGCTGAGTTAGAATAGTCTTATGGTATGCTCAAAAGTGAGATCTGGGGAATATCCGACAATATTACAGATTATTAACTGCTGTGAAATATTTCCTAGTGAGTGACTAGCTATGACTTCTAGCCTCTGATTCCTATCCTGCAGTTACAAGATAAATATTTTCAGATATTAAAGTCAACAGACTTCCAATCTAAGCTCTGCAAAAGATAACTTCTTTTCCTATGTTTTCTCCTTTTTATATTTCTTAAATAAAATCTAGAAACGTGTTGGTAAAACTTTTAAGGGATCCTAATGCAGCACAAAGATGTATCTAAAACTGATATGGTATTGATATTTACTACATGTTTGGACTGACAAGTGATACACTCAGCTTTGCTTACTCATTGCATTTATAGATTGAATAAGATATGTGATAGAAAACTTTCATCTAGCCTTCTACATGAAGAGTATGAAAAATAGAGTCTGAGTTTCTGAATCCTTATTCATGATCTGTAAGCTATACAAAATCCTTTAGATTTTCAGATCTTGTATCTCATCTGAAGGGCTTGTGATTAAGAAATAACACATTTGGTTTTTAACTGTCATGTGCTTGATATGGAAATTTTTGTGATCTTTGGTATTAAATGATATCCTCTTTTAGAAGCAATTTGCAATATATAAAAGCAGCGTAAAAGGAATCAGAACAAAAGTATATTTGCTCTTGAGTGTAACTTTCTAAATAAAATATTCAAATAGCTGAATTCATTCATTATTCTTTATTCAACTGCCACCCATTCTTAATAGCTGATGTAACTTTTCATGTTTTTCTTGATCATCCAGGATTTGAGGAATCATCTCACGAATCTTGACATCTAAAACAAAGAATGCATCTAACAGACCTGACACAACTGACACCCTTTCTACCCCACGTAAGGAGATAAACATGTCTTCATTTAGCATTGTAGAGGGATAGACAGGAATCAAGTTTACAATTCTAGCAAAGGTACTTGAGGTATGTTGGATGAAATGATCCTTGGATGTCCCTGTCTATCCTAGGTGATTACTTGAAAGAGAAGTGATAACTCACAGTTCAGATAAACCTGACTTATGTTGTCAAACATTTTTTTTTGTGTTCTTGAGGAGTCTTTTGTCTCCTTCACATATTCCTTAAATAGCCTTTCTATCTAAATTCTTGGCAAAACATTGACTCTTTTACATTTCAAGTCGATTACTCTCAATCTTAAAAGTTCATTTGCTTTCTCATTTTGTCCCTGCCTTGGATTTAGAAAGGTTTATAAAAGGCCTTGCATAAGCAAACAGCTTCCACTGCCTTTTTTTAGAGTGAAAGTCATCTATTAGACAGAGAGAAAGACACAGCTATTAACCTGTCTTTCCTCTTTCCTCCAAACTCTCAGACAACTGGGAGTCAAATGTTCTTCAGCAAATAATTTGGAACTATATTATGCCTTCTCACGAAAGTCATGCAGGGATAAGTAAAATGACATTCCAAATAAATTGAAAATGCCTTCATGTATAATAAAAAAAAAAAAAAAGCTTTGAAGAGGTGGGATAAAGAAAGTGGAAGGTTGGTGCTGCGGTGCGTCAGCCCATTTTGGGCTGTACATCAGAGAGGACATCTAGTGGGTGGATTTCCCCGCCTTGGGTTCTGCCTCCGAGGGC